>JAYDZF010000001.1:8430991-8442439 GCA_034509105.1 Microcambeva barbata
GCACGGATTGGGTTAAATGCGGAGAACGAATTTCACTGTAAAGTGATTAATAAAGTATCTATCTATCTATCTATCTATCTATCTATCTATCTATCTTTAGCTTTTGTGGGTTTTGTGCAGATGCTACTACCGACATTGTAGGCACACTAGTCGTAATTCATTTGCAATGGAACAAACTTTCTGTCTGTAGTTTCTGTAATTTCCCTTCAGGGATAATAAAGTGTAATCAGGGTGTAACTGTAGCATGATACTTACTTCTGAATGTCTTGCTGTGATTTCTGTATGGAAACTATAGAGGCCTCTATGAGAGCAAGATCCTTCACGTCCTTTTTGCACCTGGTGCACTGGCTACCAAAACCTACACACACACACACACACACACACACACACACACACACACACACACACACACAAACAACATAATTCCTTTTTCTGTTATTTTCCTAGAAAGCATGATGTACTATCAGACATGGTAATTTAACTAAGTGAATTAGTAAGTGAGAAAAATATTACTTCAACCCCAAAGCATATCTCCAATATAAACCACTGCATGTTAAACCCTTTTCATCGAGTCTATTTTTGTCTAATTATAATTACTATCCAGAATCAGATCTTTTTGCTTTTTTGCTTGAATAAAGAGCAGAAATGAATACAAGTCAGATAAAATGATGTAAGAAACAGGACATTTTTATTCATTGCATATAGCACTGTTTAAAAAGATTATGTAAAATGCAAAAACAAATACATCAAAATTAAATCAAATTTAAAAAGTATTTAAATGTATACATTAAAAATGAACAATAATACAAAAACATTGCTTTAAGTTTTTGCAACTTTCAGAACTAAAATTTTCTGGTATGAATGATATAAAGCTTTAATGTTCTGTTTGGGAGGATTCATGGCATTAAAAAGTTGTGTATGTTTGTGTATTAAAAATCATGTGTTGGTTACAATCAGCAAAAAATGTCCACCTATCACCTTAAATATTTTGTCACCTCTCCTATGTTCCTCTATTTATTTTTTGCCAAATATCAGCTGTGTTCTAAATCACACTTTTATACTGAAGAGTACATGGGGGCAGCGAGCATGTAATAAACACAAAAATGGATTGAATTGTATGTGAAAAGTCTTCGGTGCTGTTTGGGTATGTGATTTTAGACATATTTCACGACACCTGTCACCATATTACTCAATTGTCTTGAGGAATTGTTTCAGCCCTTGTGTCCCCATAAGAGGATGCGTGGAGAATTTTACAATGAAAAAAGTGACCACATAGACCCTGTACTGTTGCACATCTTAAGAGAAATGAGATAAAATAAAACCTGAAGCACTAAATCACTTGGTCTCTTAGGTGAAAAAATGTCTGTCAAGTGTGATGAAGGAAAATAATTAAACTTTAACAGATAAAACATAAAAATATTGCAGATTCATGCTTTCTGTAGAGTAATAAAATTCAAAGTAAATGTTTGAAACTCAATTGTGAAGGAAAAAAAGATCACTGGTGCTTAATCGTACCTGCTGTCTAAATGACTGGGAGGAGTCAAAATAAATTTGATTATTTATACTGTTTGAAATTAGACCAGCATGAACACGGCTTTATATCACTGTGTTTATTTTAATATAATTAGATGTAATGCCACTGGCTTGCCTTCATTATCGGAGGACTCATGTGTCGGCTCTGGTGTGCTGCTGCTGCTTTCAGTGTTTTGACTGCAGGTGGATGGCTGACTGCTTGACTTCCTGTGCTTTCCATGCATCTGGGCCTGCACATACACAAAAAGAAACAATTGCAGAAAGAATCCCCATAGAAAAAAAGCACAAGTGCCTAAACCTAAACTGACCAACTGACCTTTTGCTGGCTGCTCCAGTTTTGTCTGTAAGTAAAGCCATTGTGTTGGCGTCTTCTCTTCTCTTTGGTCTGGACGATTCCATCCTTCTCGAACTGAAACAGGCAGCAGTCAGGATCCCATGACTTTGTGCTTTAATAAAAGAAATGCATGATGTCAATACCCTCTGGGACATTTTATTTTAACATGGACACATATTTTTGCACTACGTATCAGCATGTAATTGCCAAACACAAAACCATTTTATTGGTATTTAAAGCAATGGTGGAAAACATATTGTGTGATCAAAGGTGCATACTCTATGTGCTTGTACAGCCACTCATTGGTGCTGGAGTTCAGTGTAAAGAGCCGTGGGTTCCAGGGCCGGTCCCCTCGTTGCCGTGCCTCTTGTCTCTGTGCCTCCTCTAGAATGAATTTCTCCTGTGTAGCTTTGTTCTGGTCCTTGCCATCAATGGCAATGGTCACTTGCTGCCAGAGCCTGCAGAGATGACATGACACACACACATAAATATATATTGGAAAAACAAACAAACGTTTGACATGACTTCAACTTAAAAATTAATAATTTAAAGTTCTTAATAAATAAATTATTAAATAAATTTCTTTTATTTATTAATGGTGGATTCAAGTCTGAGCCATTTATATTTTCAGCATTTAGTTGATGCCTCAATTCAGAGCAACTTACACCACAGTTTACAGTCTGAGCAAGTGTGGGTCTTACTCAGGGGATCTGAACCAGTGACCTTCTGCTTACTAGTCCACCAGTCCACTGAAGACTGCCCCCCAGTCAATACTTTTACCCCACTCAGCAGACACGATGGGCAATTTAGTCTGCTGCAGGCACTGCCAATCATGCCCGCTGGATGGTGCCTAGCCAACTGTTAGCCGAGCCGAGCTTAGAACTGGGGTGTTTGAGCTCTTAGTACCGGTGTGCTAGTAGAATTTATTTATTAGCCTTTGTATTACAGTAAATAGTTAGGGAGTCACAGCTGAAACCTTTTACAATTTAGAAGGTAAAATAACAGAACTGTGTACTGGGTACAACAAACACACTTTAATACAGAGCATGATGTAATACTCATTAGAATAATCATACCTCTCAGACTCAAAAGGACCCTGCTGGTCAAATTTGACTATTTGTCTCTTTAGCCTCTGAGTTCGGATCTCCGCTGTGGGGTTCCACAGCACCTCCTGATGGCCAGTTTTTTTCTCACAGAGAAGCACCTCACCATCCTGAAAAAACATCAGTTAGAAAACTGTTATGATGGAAAATCAACATAGCATCACACAGTACAGAAAAGAATTACTACATCAGGAAAAACGTTACAGTACACAACATTTTAAATATTTTAGACACAGACCCAGTGTCCTTCCACTGTGGCAAGAACGTCGTCTCCAGTCCGGATCTTCCCAGAAATTTGGTTTACATTGCATGAGCTGCCAAGGAAAGGCTACACAGAAAAAAGAACAATATAATAATAAATCAGCTATCAGAGTAAGTAAATCAATATTCATAAGTAAGTTAGGGTTTCATTTCTCTAAACAAGAGCCTTTCACTCCAATTGGCTGGAATTGAAAGTACCCTTAGATAAATATGTGTGCTTAATAACATAACTGTAAATTATTGTGCAGTCACAGCAATGTAACACCACTAATGTGATTTTGAGGTCTCACGTTTGAAAATCAGCTCTGAGCTACGCCAAATCGCAAATTGCTTCATATTCACTATGGAATAGTCCAAGCATCTACAATAAAATGACTGGCTGTGACTTGAGTGTTGGACTGGTGCCCAGTCCCAAGGTATTGCGGTCTTGGAACCTCCTGGACCTGCTGCACATCTGACCAGAATAAAGTGGTGATGAAAATGAACAAATGATGAAATAATAATACTATTTTAAACACACTGATAATGTCAAAGATCAAATGCTTTTGTTGTAGTGTAATGTAAAAGACAAAAATATGACAAAATGTATGAGAATTACCTTCAATTTAAATTCGATTTCTGCAGAGTAATTTGTTTTCTCACACTCAATAGTGATCTTCCCTCCGAGCTCCAGAGTCATCGTGCCATATAAAATACCTAACAAAATAAGATATTAACAAAAAAGAAAAAACAAACAAAAAAGAAATGCTCAACATGTCTAATATTTAATATCAGTTACCTTTACAGTGAGCATATGGCATAGTAATAACATATTCCTCATCACGAGTCAGCAATAACAGACGGGCCTTCCCATCCAATATTGCAGAAAGAGAATTCCCTACAGAAAAAAGAAAAACAAATCTTAATAAATGAATGTTCTATTTCATTTAGCTACATTTATTCAAAGAATCTATAAGAATTTATGAGAAACAAACCATAAAACTTAGACTTTGCCAGAATGCTGCCAGTGATGCAAAACCCATCCTTCTTATTGCTGACGTGGAAGGCCGAAATAGGTGGGTGATGAGATACCTGATCGGTATGTCAGAGTGAGAAAGTTGAAACTGTGGATACATTTTCAATGAAACATTTGAAGGAGCGAAGCAGGTAGAAAAATCTTACCTGCTCAGCTATGTAAAAGGTGCAACTCTTAGTCTGAGGGTGTAACCAACAGCAGCGGAATGTCTCCCCTAAGATTGGGTTGTACGGCTTTTTCAGACCCTGAACAACACAGACAGAAAGCGGGAGAGAGACAGAGAGAGAGATTGTTTGAAGTCAAGTCAGCTACCTCAGACAAAACTATGGTATGCAAAGAACTGATGCAAATTTAATTGCACTATGGTAATACACATATGACTGCTCAGCACATGTAAAAGCTTACATAAAGTTAATGAAATTAAATAAATTAATTCCTAAGACTTTTTTTGTCCCAATTTGTGTGTACCCCAATGTTGTGCAACACTGGAAAAAAACAATAGCCAAAAGAAAATTGTTCCAATTAAATAATTCAGAGAACCTGATGTGTGAGACCGGAAAGACAAAAACTCAGGCAAAGTCTTACCACTCACAAAGATCAAAAATGAAGAGGCTCACCTTGGGTTTTTTGTAAAAGCCTGACAGATACCAGCGTAAGACTTGCTTCATCCGACAGTATGGGTTTTCCTCTGTGACTGCCCTATGGTCCAGCAAAATATCAAAGACAGAGAAACAGACAGTGAAATTTTTATAAAGAAAAGCTAATCTAAAATAAAACACTTTGCAATCATTGTTTAACAACATTTTGACTTGGATCATGCATTAATAAATACTGGTGCAGAGAGTGGAGAGTTTAAAAGCTGAGACTCACTGGGACAGGAGGTTGGCGTGATAGTAATAATCAGATAGTTTGTCCAAGAATGAGCGGGCTTCCAGGATAAAAGTTGGCAGGACCACTTTTGACAGATCCATTCCAGGCCTCAGCTGCTTTAACAGTGTCCAGATTAAGCCTTTATTTTCTTCTGATACTGTTTCCACCTGAGATGCTTCACCAGCCTGCAAAATAAGCAAACTATTAACCATTCACTAATTCAAAATACACTTTCCTACCTTTTAGTAAGCACAATATTGTTGGTGCTTTCGAAATGTGCCAGAAACAATCCGTGCACAGAGAAAGTTCGAGGAGTCGTATCAAACATTTTTGTGCAGCACAGCTCTGCTTTTAACTCAAATATTTCAGTCTGTTGTTTGTTCTCCTGCAGTGCTTATTGCTAAACTGGCTGCTTTTCATTGCCAGAAGATCTGCCCTGTCCTGGAATCCAGCAAACTCATATATTGTAAACTATACTGATGATGATAGCAATGTTTAAACTATTTGTACGCTCTGTAATTATTGTTGGCCATTTACTTTTGTTGTTGTATCTACTTGTTTGTAAGGACACATAGTTTATGTAACTTGTGCACTGATGACATTTTTGATGAGGGGGGGTCTTTCTAAAATTGGACTATTTATCAAATAGGAGTTCTTGATCTAAGAGCAGACTGAAAGCAGTCAGTCAGAAAGTACCTGCATTAATAAGTCTAGTGTAAGTAATAAATTCATTCTTACCTCTCCCATCTCCTCGTGGCTTTGTTCAACATAGACTGTCGCCTCAGGCAAAAGGTCATCTGATTGGTCCAAATCACTCTCCTCCGTTAATCTCCCTCCGTTTTCATTAGCCGCGTTATCAGAGTCCTCGTGGACCTCTCGCTCCGATTCGTTCTCCATTTGGTTGTTTTCAAGCATGGAGTCATTCAACCTTTTATTAAACACACAAGAAACGGCATAATGTCACAGAGATTTATCCAACTTAATCATTTAGAAGGATATGAGGTGATCCCGTTGTGAACAGATTTTAAATCCTTTGCAACCAGATGATCTTTTGCTGCACGTGTACACACAATTCTTGGTCAAAGTTTGTGTCCAAGAGACAGCCAACCCGAAGTGCTCTTTCAGCCAAACAAATGATCTTACTATTACAGTGATTGATTTTGATTGAAAGGCGTTTTTTCTCTCATGAATTAGCAAACACAAACAAACGTGACATGAGAATGACCCATATTTTGTGTTGATGTAGAATCAATGATATATATTTTGTATTCTGTGTATTGTTCATTTAAAACTTTGCATAACTCCCGACTGACACATGCTGTGTGTTTGTGCACTGCTGTGTGTCCACGTGTGCATAAGAAGTGGGGGTATACGCGCAATACAATACAGCAATAAACCTTTTACTGTTAACGTCTGCCTAGGTTGTTCTCAGTCAATGGTGCAGCTGTGTTTTCCATCACCGAGATAGCAATACACCAGAAATGTACCTGAAGACACCTCATTTAGTATCACCACGCCCATCGGAATAAATATATTTGCAAGCGCCGTTACTATTTCAATGCTGCAGGTGCAAGACATGAAAATATACTGTTGGCAGGGTGTGAGATAGCAATGAGCATAGTGATGCACACATAGCAGAGTGTAAGATGGGGCACATTGTGTCCGTCAAAACTGTAATGTGCGTTTGTGTACGTGTACTTTGAGTCACACATATATTTAAAACATTGCCCCACCTCCTTCAAATATCTAGTGTAGTTAGAATGTCCATAATGCTTAAAATGTGTGTATGATAAAACCAACAACTACTCTAATCATACATGTGTAATAAAGCACGAAAAGGTAATATAACTATTTGCATCCTATTATTTCACAGTGTTTTTAATACAGAGCAGAAGTAGAGATATCAATGTTTCATTATATTTTTGCAATTTGCTTTAATTACCTGATTATTAATATACCACAATATTCCAATCACATGTACTTAGCAACACTAACCTGTTACATATGATTGCCAAAGAAACCATATAATCCATCATCTTATTTGTGAGCTTAATGAACGTTACAAGACATTCATGGTGTCCTCACATTGCTCTAAGAAAACCAAAGCCTAACAGATAGCAAGTTCACATTTATTAACCATTTCTTGTTACTGCTATCATTTAGTAAAAGTTGTTGAGTCTGAACTCTGGTGACCACACTGAGGAATGTAAGAGAACAGACTAAGCGTATGAGAATTTCTCTAAAGCATTCAACCACACATTGCACAGCCAGACAATGAACCAGAAGAAGATCAATCATATCAATATGATTTTTCTTCTGTGTAAAAATAGCACATCTGTAATTACTTCTCTTACCTTTGAAGCAAATGTAGAGACACTGTTGTATTGAAACAGCGGTTATTACACAATACGCTGCCTAAAATCAACTGCAGAAAGCAAAGCTGTATTTCCTGCCCTACAGCTTCAACTGCCAAATGAAGGTCTGTCTGGGTGAGTATGACCGGTCTCATGGGCTGGTAATTCCTTCAGATTCTAGTTTCCTGCATCTGACAGGTCACTTGACCTCACAGAGCGATGCTGATTGGCTTGGTAAATGCAAAGCAGCAACTGGTGAAAAAATGCTAAAATGACCACAAGCCATTTGGGAAGAGGTTGGAACAGAGGAGGAGTCAAGGAAAGCATCATGCAAACTCAAAAATGCTTGCACTGTGGCTTATGGCATACAGGAAATTTGTGCAACAAATTTTAAGAACACAAATAAGATAAGGCACGTCAGTATTATTTTAGGTATCAACAGTTACCACTGCAAGCTCACTCTAAACTGCTTAGACAGAATACTGTCACTGTTCTTTAAGTCGTTTTGGACCAAATAATCTGCTGAATTTAAAGGTTTACTTGTCTTCAGCATACAATCACTAAACCAACATTGTTTGTTGGTTTAATGCCATGTAAACACATTGGTTACATGTAATCCCAATTCAGCCATGTCCAATGACCAAGTACTATCTCCTCTGCAGTTGAAGAGGACCTCGATTCTGAGAAAGGAGGGCCATCCCCAACATACTTCCCCTTCAACATGTGTAATTTACCTGGATGAATCAGGTTATCAGTGTATCCAATTCAGAGAATTCTTTTCTTTTCTTTTTTTTAAGAAAAAAAAGGTCTTGCACCCACTGGCTTCTGCAACATTGCACTTATTTCAGACAGGCACCCGACTTATGAAAGTGAGACAAATGCTATCTTATTTCCAGGGCACAGTGTGTCGGGATAAAGTTCAGACCAGGATTGTAATGTAACAAACAGCACACTGAAAGCTTCTCTAAGGACACCTTCATTACTAAAAAATTCTCAACCAAAATATTTTCACCAATTTTCCTTGACTATATCTATATAATAAATATATTATTCACATACATTATTTACTTAATTTTAAGTTGAATTTAAAAAATCGAAATTTGGGAGATATTACTGTGTGCCTCTCCCAAACTGATTATGTAAGGAAACTGAGCCTCTCCAAGCCTGTTCCCTCAAAACTGTTTTAAGATTTTCCTTCACTGGAAATACAAGTTCTAGCTCACCCACCCCAAAACCACTCATTAAGCCCCACTTCACCAAATTTTACAGTAATGCTTAAATCGCTGATGTATAAAGTCCCAATTAAATGGAGTGTGTATATCAGTGTTTAAGGTCATCAAGCACTTACTGTAGCAGTTCCTGGTCAGTTAGGGCAGTAGACTGTAGGAGCTGGAGAATGTGGGAGGACTCGGAGGAGCTGCTCAGATCTCCGTCCCTGCAGCTCTTAGCAGTTAACTTATACAAACTGGAACAGCTGAGTGCTAACTCCAGTGCATCCATCCAACAACGGCCTGCACACAGAGGAGGTCAGGGATCACTCTCCCTCAACAAACATCCTGCTTAGGAATAACACTTACAATCCCTAGAAAAATATATATCCACAAGTATATAAAACCTGGGATATATGTCAACTCAGTCTTGAATTAATCAGTTTGTGATGTCTATTTTAATTATTAGGATTTGAATGTCATGTTTTACACGTGTAGGTTCCATAAAAGATTCATAAGTTCACAAATTCAATGCTGAACACAGTCATGGACAATTTTGTATCTCCCGATTCCCCTCATTGACCGTCCCCGGAGGAAATACACACACAGACATGGGGAGAACATGCAAACGTGTGCTGTTTAGGCTTAACTAAGTAAGAAATGATTTAATATAAACAATAAATTCAATTATAACTTGTAGTAATCCTGTTAATTTTCAACAAGGTAGGATTACACTGCAAGCAAAGAGGGCATACATTAATTTAGAAAGATCCCTGAATTCCTAAACTTAATTAAGTTGAAGACATTGACTTAAAACTGGCATGTGGATGTAATTTTAAATATTAAACTGGCTTAATTATCCACATCTTTATTAATGATTCATATCAGTAGCTGGTGCTGATATACAAGCACCTAATTATAATACAACAATGAAACTTTTCATTTTAGAACTATAATAAATCCATAGTCAGTGACTTATTGATCTAATGACCATTAATTAGATTAAATGACTATTGCTATTACGTCACTGCAACAATGAATGTGTATCATGTGAACTTTGAAATGAATTTTTATATTCGCTGAATATAAAAATAAAGACAACACATGTTTTTGCTTATACATCTGAACATAAACACTGATCATGTTCCTGTTTTATTTTGTAATAATAGACTCAAGTCCTCCTTTATTTAAGAAACAACACAGTGTTGCCTTCACAGTTTAACAGTTTCACTTCAGCAGCACTGTAAATCTCAAAGTGTAGTCGGATAAACAAAAAACTGAATGCTTAGGTCAGAAGGATGCTAGATTAAAAATGACCACAAATAATAATGGGCACCCTGATCGAGGCCTAGGTTTGGCTTGTTATCAACCAGAGGAATATTAATGGTAGTGCAGTCTATTGGTATCGAGCTAATTTAGTGTGCTAGAGTGGAATGCCAATATTAAAAATATAGTCTAAAATTAGCAGCATAGACACTAATGTCTGAGTAAAAACAAACCCAGAACCATGGAGATACCACTGTTGGTAAATTGCTGCTTCAACCACACCATTGCTAGGTTTGACCCTTAATCAAGGTTCCCTCGGGTTCTCCTAAGTTCATTTAAATAAGAGCCAACATTATCATTGCTAAAACGACACGTAAGGTATCTTAGAAAACGAAAAACCCGAAATCCCTAGCTCAAACACTGAGTGTCGCTATCATACAAAACCAGTCTTACAGGGCACACCCTAATCCTTCCTCATGTTCCAGAATGTTTACATAGACACTAATCTCTAAAGAAACTCCCTAAAATTCAAGCACATTAGAGAAACGGTTATGAAATACACACACACACACACACACACACACACACACACACTCACCATCTGACTCGGATGCCGCTCTGAAGATCAGGTAATTGCTAGGAAGAGGTTGTGTGATTGATCCCACTGTCTCTCCTTTAGGACCCTGAGATTCATTAATCAACAAATCGATTAATTAGCTTCCAATTGAAGCACAATTACAACTGTCACATTCACCAAGAAAACATTTCATCAGACCGCCATGCTTAAAGACCTTCACTGAAACTAATAGATTGTGACTTTCAAATCCACAGATAAGACCCACAGTAGCAATTAAGGAAGAAAGATAAAATGAATGAAGGAATTATTAACCTTCATAGCCCAGATGGACTTTTCTAATGGGTGATAGAGTTTGAAACAGAAGCCATCTTTCTTCGAGGGCCGTTCGATCAGCTTGCAGGCGTTCAGTATGATGGTCCCCACCCAGTGCTCTGAGCTTGGGGTTTTATAGATCAGGAGAACTCCAGGCTTTAGTGCACACCACAGCTTAGTCCAGCTTTTAAGTGACCCACGGATCTGTTAAGGGAAACCAGATAACACATAAAAATGCACAGATTTTATTAATACCACGTAAAAACATAAATATAACTAAATAAAGATCTGTGAACTAACCCTGAAATCATTAACTTGATTGATTGCTAATAAAAACGTTGATTAAACTTGAGTTGATAACAAATGTTAGGGTCACTCCCATTTCCCTAACATCTGTACTTTTTGAGTGGGAAGTATATTTTATTTCCATATATTTATCTAGCAGTATTTAAATGGTTTATATCAGCTGACTGTACTCACAGCATTGTTACACTACATGTATTTAGAAGCACAATACTTTGGAATTCATGGTGCTCATTACTCATTCATTCATTCATTATCTTTCCCTTTATCCTAATTAGGGTCGGGGAGGGATGCTGGAGCCTATCCCAGCTC
>JAYDZF010000001.1:8479079-8491866 GCA_034509105.1 Microcambeva barbata
AAAAATCAATGTCTGAGCCTAATAACAATTTAAAAATTAATTAATGTGATTTTACAAACTTTAAAAACATTTTGTTTTTGAAAAGGTTGGTTCGATCAAAAGGTCATTATCAGTGCAGTCAAATAATTTTTTTTATTGTAGATAATTCTTTAAGTTCAGCTTTGAAAATGACAAACATTATGTAATTTAATTTGTATAAAGAAAAATAAATCAGAGATCTGGCAGCACTGTGGCTAAGTGGGTGTCATCTCACAACAAGGTCCTGGGTTCGATACCCAGATGGAATTCAGGTCTTTTCTGTGTAGAGTTGGCAGTCCCCATTGAGGCCCAGCTGTAACCTGGTGGTTAGGGGATTGGACAAGTTATCCGAAGGTCACCAGATCAACCTCACCACTGCTAGGTTGCAGCTGTCGCTTTGGATAAAGGCATCTGCTAAAAGCTGAAAATGTAAATGTTTCCATGTGGGTTTTCTCCAGGTTCTCCGGTTTCCTCCCACAGTCCAAAAACATTCCACCAGGTTAATTGAAGACACTGAATTGTCTTATATGTACCCAGTCTCAAGCCTAGATAAATAGGATAGCAAATTATGATCCACTGTGGCGACGTCTAATGGGAGGAGTTGAAAGTAGATGTAGATATTGTCATGTTGTGTCACCCATTTTCCTAATATGTGTCAAGAATTGCCCCCCACAATAGTGTTTCAATCATCCTTATAATCCTTATGTGTTTACTACTTTAATCAGAATTTCATTTTAATGTAATTCCATTCATGAGTGTACAACCACCCATCCTTAAGTTTACCAGCCATATACATTATCACAACTGTACCATCACCACCATAAATGTTATTAGTCAACAATTCACACTGGGTTTGGCCACCATCTTTATCATAATTGTGACAAACACCAAACCACAAATGTGACAATCAGCTTCACAATAATTGTGAATCATTCTTATCAAATGTGACTAATTTCAGAATGCACACCTTGAACCAATAGAGATTATTTTTACCCTGATGCATGAAAACAAATTGTTCAATAAAATTTTGTAGCTGTAAGCCCAGTCGTACAAATGTAAGCATTGTGCTAGCAAACTCCTTTGACAGCATTATTTTCGCCATTAAATTTTTACTTAAATTGGGAATTCATCTGGGAAATTACTTTTTTGGGTATCTTGGGTTAAGATAGAATTACTGACTGTTTATCTAATATGTGTGTGACTCATACCTTTATTATGAGTGTGACTCAGAACTTTAAAATGGTGCAGGTGTGACTTGCCCATATGAATGACAGGTATTGAAACTGACTTTACTGGTTCCTCAAACCAGCATTCCCTGATCTACCGTACATGCAGTGTACTTCATGCTTCTCTAGTTCCTTCATATTATTTTTAAAGTTCCTTTTTCTTTATATCAGTACGATATCATCACCTACCAGAGGGGAACATTGAATTAACAGAAACTAAAAAAATGTTTATGCATTTTAGATGTGTTCAATTTCAATGTGACGGACAAAATGAAAATATTGTGTCATATGAACGCTTAGCAGGATAATGGTTATTTGGTTCTGGCTTTGTTTATATTTGCAGTATTCTGTTACTGGGATCCTGGTTGTAGTTTGGTTCCCAAAAATGATCTGTGTATGTCATTACATTGTGTTACTCTATGTAGAGATACTTTGTAAGGTTAATGGTAAATCTTCAGATAAACGTGGCTGTAATGTGTAGTTTTCATTAAAAATGCCACAGATAATGCCAAAATGACACATTCATGTGTATATTAGCCTTCATAAATAACAAATAATACCAGCAGTTGCAATGCTGCTTATGTTTTTCATTTTGGTGTGTTATTTATAGGCAAACGAATCACTGCCATCAGAAAGCAATCTCTAAGCAATCATTATTGAGCTACAACTCTGAAAACTTTAACTTAAAACTTCAACTAAAATAAACAAATGGAATGGTAATCAAAACAGAATTATGAAGTAAGTAATACAGATTTAGTCTATTGTACCTTTTACATTTAGTACTTCATTATTGTCTTTAGTTTAAGGTGTAAAGTATCATGTTGATCAAAAGGCATGCACACATGATGTTGAATTATTATTTTGATGCAATCTAGCATGTTGTCATGATGTATAGGCTAAATAAGAAGTACAATACATACAGTTAGAAACAAGTAGGAAACTCACGGCAAGAAATGCAAATTACGATACACATGGCTAGAAGCATGAACTAGAAAACACAAAGCTAGTGTCGCATCCAGACAAGGAGGGAAATGGCTTCCAACTTTAATAGTGCCATCCTGAACTAATTACCAGGCTGGAAGCCAGTAAGGAATGGGGCATTTCCTTGCACACTCCACAATGCCAGAGAAAGGTGGTCATGGTATGTAAACACAGAGAGGTGGCTCTTGTTACACATGTGAATGAATCATATATATTGCAAAGCCTGACCACTAAAAGACATTTTTTGGTGTAACAAGAATTAATAAATCATTGTGACTGGTGCAGAGAGGACAGTCCGCTCTGTCCCTTTTCTAGGCTTTGCTCTGCAGGTTTATTATCTCCCTCAGTAAAGAGGATAATGCCTGTGATTAATGTAAGCTCTGGATAAAGATGGAGCAAACGGGGTAAGGAGAGGCGGGACCCTGAAGACTCTTTTTTATTGGCCACACAGTACATCATCTTCCGTGCAGCCACTGGATAAAATAGGCTAGCCACATGGAATCTATTTGTATGCCTTATTGAGGCTTCTGATCAACCAGCTTAATGCACATACAGCACTTAAGACGCCTGACATGGCCTAGGGCGGTATCCTCATTGTGAAAGCAGAACACTGTTTATTGCAAGGATGACTAAAGGAAAGAACTGCTGAAAGCAAAGTGGAATTTAAGCACACATCTACATAGCAAATGGCCAGGCCAGATTAGATAAAGTGCTTGATTCATATCATAGAACATGTCATTGGAACATATTATAGAAGTCATTGGTCGGTTTTCCATCCACATGCGAAAATGCACATTGGATGGACATTGGATTGACATAAAAACACCTTGAATGAGGTGGAAAAATTAGAATATTGCATCACTGAAATGTGAAAAGGTGGATGTAGACGAGTAAACACTGACGTTTCAAGCTCATAATGTATTATTAGTGTGGATGTTGGGTGGCACAGTGGCTTAGTGGGTTAGCACTGTCGCCTCACAGCAAGAAGGTCCTAGGTTCGATCCCTGGGTGGGCCGATCAATGTCTGTGGAGTTTGCATTTTATCCCCGTGTCCATGTGAGTTTCCTCCGGGTTCTCCGGTTTCCTCCCACAGTCAGAAGACATGCTACAGGTTGACTGGAGACACTGAATTGGCCTGTAGGTACCTGTGATGGACTGGTTCCCCAACCAGGGTGTTACCTTGTGCCTTGCGCCCGATGAAGAGCTGGGATAGGCTCCAGCACCCCTTCTCGACCCTAATTAGGATAAGGGGTTAAAGACAATGAAGATGAAGGTGTGGATGTTATTGCTTGAAGTACAGCATATACACTGCACTGAGCTGTTGTTACTCTTACACTGAACTTATCGTTTCTACAACAAGGTTTTTATTTTACATTTATTTTTTATTGGTGATCACACTGTTCAAATCAGTATTAAGTGTCTGAATTTCACTTAGCTGTTCTATTGTCTGGACTTAGGAATGCTACTTTTGCCTTGATTGTAGGTTGCTAAAACCAGCATAAGCCATTCTCCTGCAGTTTGGTCAGTAACATGCTACTGAACACCAAACAAAGCATTAGCACTATGGCTTGGCACAGCATACAATATTTTCAAAGATTTCAGCATCATTGCACGGGACACACAGACCTTTTTCATGTTCCTTATTGAAATTGATCTATAGTCTAACTATCTGTCATTGGGAATATGTTTTATTTATGTATTTCTCTCTTTGTGTCTGCAGGTATAAATTACTAACATTCCTATTAGTTATTTACTTATTTCATTACTTTTCATATTTATCAGTTATTAATCCTGGACATTAAATAATAAATAAATGTGATTGGGTCTTACTTTTGACTAAGCAAAAAGTAATCTTAGTTGTCTAAAGGTTCTGTGTGACTAGTCAATTCTATATTGATATGTAATATCATCTATAGAATCTAATCTAATATACCAATATTAATATTAGATGACTAAAATGACCTGAGCTTGGTTATGGGCCTTGCTCAAGGGCCCAACAGCATCAACCTGGCAGTGACCTGGCAGTTAACCGGCAACCTTCAGATTACTAGTCCAGTACCTTAAGCTAGGTGCAGCTGGCCTACTTTAGATTTGTATTGTGGAAAGGTATTCTGTAAACTTGGTTTCTGTTACTGCCCTACTCTAGATAGTGGGCTGTGTGTTGTTCTTCTGTGTCCTACTGCACAGCTGATGGTCAGGGCTGATAGCAGAGGAGAGCTAGAGGTCATGACCTAAGTGATGTGAGCTTGTTTTTCAGACGAGCTCTGTGACTAATGTGGTGTGAGGCTGTTTGAGTCTGCATGCTGGAGGAAATGAAGTGTTTTCCCAATACCTTCTATACTGAAAATGACAAATATTTTATATAGCTGACAAGGCCAAAAGTATGTGGACACCTTTGCAATGACCACATTCTGTAGTTTTTAGTCAAGTTTATTGCTAGATAGATAGGTTTTTATGACAAATTAAATGAAGTGAATTAAATGTTTCCAACTTTGTGGTAACATTGGAGATGGGGCCCTGCTCTGCCCCAAGAAATCTAATGAAAACATTTTAAACTGTTTGTAAAAGAGGAATGTTAGTCATTATTCTGGAAGAGTAGTAGACCAGTTGACTGATACGGGAAACAAGTGTCTTATACCACCTGTGCTCTGATACCATAGCAGCCTTGTAAAGCCTACCAGTGGTGGATAATTAACAATACTGAACAGCATTGTGATAGGAGGCAAAACATAAAGCCGGATAATGCTTCTTTAAATGCTATTAACCAAAGAACCCTTTGAGAGCTGAAAGATTCAGCTACTAGGTAAGCCCATTGACTTGACTCACAAGTATATTGTTTAGAAACTTCCCTTGAAAAATCAGGGACAACCTTGGTCATTACAGTTTAGCACAATGGGTAGGATTCAAACAAAGCAGCAAAGCACCAAATTTGGAAACCCCATCATAGAAATATCATATCCATGTCAATGTCAGCCAACATCTTCACCAACAGCCTGTATCGTGTTACTTCTTTTTAGCGTTCTGAGTTAAGCCATACCTAATTTACAGCTGTGAAAGTTGTGTGACAAATCATGAAATATGTTTTTGTGTGTTTAGTGATTTAACATTTTTAACACATTATGTTGTGTATTCAAGTGCCTCATGTTTGCTGGTTAATTTGCATTATGAGGTTGGCTTAGTAATCCTATGAGTAGTCCAAATGTCACAGAAGTCAGGTCCAGAGCAGCTAAAACCACAACTTGTGTAACTGAGTTTGAAACTGATTTCTTTCACTTAGTGTTATTTATTGACTTCTTTATTGACTCATTTTTTAAGTATATACATTCTTATTTTCTCCCCGGAATACCTTATTTTATTAGGGTGAAATTATCACAGTCAGCACAACAATTCTTCTGTCAAAGAGGTTATGAGAATTTTAATTTATCTGTTATTTTTTGCACTTTCTTTGAATTTGCTTGGAAACCTTATAAACTCTGGTTCTGCAGGGCAGGTAATCCGGCTTTAGGCAGTAAACCAATCCAGACCTGAGAGACGATTATCCTGAGGTGATGTCGCCCAGTGGATTTAGCTCTTATCCAATTACTTTGGCAAACCTTGTTTAACTAGTGGGCATGTGTGGAGAACATCAGTGACTAAATCAGAAAAGCATAAATTAAAGAGGTTTTGCTTCAAAGTAGTAATTTAAATTGTTAAATATTATATATATATATTACTTCCTCCTAAAGGTCCCCTAACTGAAGACAGTTCTGAAGATAAATTGTACAATTGTTAGGTGGTTCTCTGTTCTATGACAGTTAGAAGTTACTTGACCTTGGGTAAATAAAGTAAGTTAAGGGGAATTCTGGCAATTCAATGGCAAGGCTGCTGTGTAAGCACACATATTTACTCATTTCTTATTTGTTTTTAGACACGCACTCATTCGTCACCAGCGTGAAAGAGCGCCACTGTACTTGGTTAATTATTATGTTATACCCAGTGTAGATGTTGTGCTTTGCTGCCTGATAAATCATGAAAAAATGTATGTAACAATCAAAAACTGAGCATAGGTCACTGTTACATGTACTAAAATGGGAGAATAATTTCTTCTGGTTTCTTCTCTGAATTGCTCCTTTATATGTTAAAAAATATGTTTGGAAACTGAATATTTGACTGATTTGAGACCTGCCCTGGCTTTTATTTCATGGTGGTCACATGGGACCCAGTTTATTCCTGACCAGTATTATTAAGTGATTGTTGAAAAATCACTGAATGATAAATGTAGTTCAACTAAATGCAAAATTATTTAATGCACGATGATTGCTAGAGACCTGGATTCAAACCTTAAATTTAGTAAGTGTTTGTGAATATGTGTACTTAGTCCTTCAGCAATGTGTCAACCTGCCATGACCTTGGTCAGGATGTGTCAGTTATTAAAGATCAATGACTAAATGAATGCAAAGTGGATTGACATGCACACATCCCTCGCTGTCCTTAGGTTTCTTTCATTCTTTACATTACTACATTTGCTCTCTCTCTCTCTCTCTCTCTCTCTCTCTCTCTCTCTCTCTCTCTCTCTCATACACCCTTATGCTGTGGTTCCACTGTTGTACTGAGTAACTCAGCACTGAGCTGCTGATGGTCACGTGATGAAAAACTGCCTGACAACATACAGGCAGCAGGGCTTGCATACAGCCACCCAGAGCTTGGTTCTAGCACTGCACCAACCCTGCATTTTATTTTGTATGACACACACAATGATGTAATGTTCATAATTGGCTAAAATGAACATGTCTGCATTGTGTGAAATACATAAATGTATCAGATTAAACGAATCCCATGTTTCTGCTTGCATGTGTGTTTAAAATATTTCAGATAAGTCACTCTAAAATGCATGAAATGTATTTTTATTATAACAAAATTTGTCATTGGCGCATTAACAAAGAAGGGGGGAGCTGAAAAGCTCACTGCAGATTCTGTGTTAGAACTAAACACATGTCAGGTCATTCCAAGTTTGATCGTGCTTCATTTGCAAATGCATCTCAAGTTATATTGTACTTTTATTCAGTTTGTGTATAAAGGTAACCAGTATTTATAACCTGTCATTAGATATACTTATATTGTAATGTATTTATTTATTATTATTTTATCTTTGTAAGGGGTGTGGTCCACAATCCTACTCATGTAATTTGTTACACCCCTGGTATCTGGAGCTTTGCCTATAATTAAAATTTCAGCCAATAGTCAAAAATCATTTTTTTCACTTTATTATAGATGGCCAAGCTAATGCACTTGGGGTCTATGAATTGTGAGCCTTGACATCATTTTTATAAAAAGACATTGTGGCACCAAATGTTTCATAATACAGTATATGCTTGAATATAACACAGTGTAGGCCTAACATGTATAACTATCAATCTCTCCCGCTCTCTCACACACTCTCTCCTTATATATAAATGGCATGTGTATGAACATATGAAGAAGGAGCTGTTTGTGGATGTAAAGAAAACTTATAAAAGGGTGCCAGGAGCTGTGGTATAGTAGGAGGAAATAAAGAAAGGCAAATAATCACGTGAGCGTGGTGAAAGAGGACAGCTCTGAGTCTTTTCTTGTTTGCAAGGGTAATGGGCTAGCTGACAGACAAGGTTTGGTAGGAGTTCATGGATGACATAATTTGTTGTAAGAGTAGGGAGTAGGCTGAGGAGACCCTCAGGAAGTGGAGGGATGGCATTGGGAGGAGGAGCAGAAGTGATCAACGTTAGGCAAAGTAAAATAAAGTGCATGTTTAAATCAACTGCAGGGTGGTGAAAGATTCAACTGAAAGGATTTGAGGTGATGAAAGTGGCTGTGTTTAATTACTTGAGGTTGAGTATGGAAAGAAATGGAGAGTGTGGTAAAGAGAAAAAGAGGAGAGTGCAAGCAGGATGAAGTGGATTGTCATGAGTGGCTGGAGTGATTTGTGAAAGGGAAAGTTTTCAAGACTGTAGTGAGGCCTGCTAAGTTTAATGGCTTTCTGGGAGTAGAGCTGACTGAAGCCCAGAAGCAGAGATGAAGATGCGGATATAATTGGGATTGATGAGGTGAACAGGAATAAGAATGAGGTTGTAAAAGGGAAAGCCACTTGGCAGGAAAATTTGTTCTCCACATTTTAACCTAATCTGTGCAGTGAAACACACATATAAACACAAGTGAACACTAGGGGGCAGTGAGCACACACACCCGGTGCAGTGGGCAGCCCTAGCCACAATGCCTGGGGAGCAGTTAGAGGTTAGGTGCCTTGATCAAGGGCACTTCAGCTGTAACCTGTCGGCTCTGGGAATCGAACCGGCAACCTTTTGATCTCAAGCCCATAGAAGACAATACTACCCATATATTTAGCCTACCCAACAAAATGTTACAAGCAACAGTATTAAACGCTGCACTTTTAATGGAATGATTTAATAGAACAATAAATACAAAGCATTGTAAATTGATCAGCTATACAGTTTCAGTACACAGTTGGGTCTAAATCCTGGTAAAAAAAAATCATGATTTATATTTTTAGTCAATAAAACATTGCTTAACCTGACTGCACCCTGTTAGTTAATTATTAAAATACACTATGTTCTTTTATAAATTATTGTATACAACCATGGAAAAAGATAAGAGACCACTTATGATCAGTTTAACAGTTTCAGTGTGTTTTTGACCAGGATGAGCAGTGGTGTTTAATTCTATAAACAATACTGCTCAGTGTAATAAAACACAGATCCAGAAATGATAATAATTATAGAAAGTGGTCTTTTTTCCTGCAGCTCTCTATCCAGGATGTATATGATCTCGAGCCCAGTCCTATCATCTAACCAGGATCAGGCTGTCATTACTACAGATGAATGAAACAAATGTAATTTAATGTCATTTAATGTCCCCTTGTGTTATTATTATAAACTGTGCATACTGGTTTGTTGTGCAGGTTGATCTGGGCAGGAGGCATGAGGTGGTGGTGTATGATCAGAGCACCAAAGATGCTGGTCAGCTTTCTAAAGATGGCTTCGTCCAAATTCTCTTGAGCAAACTGGATGGGACTTTTCATAAAGTGTCTCTGCTTACAGGTAACAATGATTTTTTTTCTTCTCAGTAGTTATTAGTGCTTCTTGCAGTTTCAGTTTTGTACAACCACGCTGAGAATTGTACTTTCAACCAACAGAGGGAGCTACCTGCATTATTCTTGTAAAGATGTACTTTTTGTGTATTTTTATTCATGATGGTTTTGTCAGTGTGCCTGGATTCCTTGTGTCTTAAGTTCAAGCTTTATCACTTCCCATAGCTCTCATCAGTTTGGCTGACCGTCTGTACTCTCAGTTCCCAATTTTTACTCACATAGCTTTCGCACTCTGGTGACTGATTCAATGCCTTGATAATTATTCTTCACATGCAGTTGTTAGAAAGTCATGCCCTTGCTCTGAGCCTTTGAACTTTTTGTGCTCATCTATTAGCACTGCTCTGGTGAGACATGACACTTCTGATGTCACTGCTGCCTATGAATAACTTGGATGCACACAAAGATGGTCAGAATCTTTTGGAGAAATAAATCATGGCTGACAGACTCAATACCTTAACGCCTGACTTTCCTGGGGGTTACATTCCAAGAGCACTCACAGATTGTGAAAAACAAAAACATAACATGTTTAAAAAAAACCTAAAATTTATTTTATTATTTAAACACATGTAATCAGTCAATATATAATGTTCCCACTTGTAGCTTTGTGAACCAATCACAGTGATTGTAAAGGGGCAGCGCATCTGATTCAGGAGTGGAGGTGGGTAATAAAGATGAGAAACTGTAACAGTTCATTTACTCTGAAGCTCACTTTCTAGGGACACTTGAAATGGTTGTGTTTACTATTGAGAGGCATTGGAACTGTGTTCTTGGAATGTCCCCGACTATCATGCAGACTGTGTTCATGCAAACAGAGGCTGAAAATATGGAGGATATTAGTGGTTAAAAATCTGCCACAAACCGTGAACTGTGAATTTTCAGGTGTTCACTGCACTGTTTTACTTTGATTAAGACAGGGACAGCTGCAAATACTAGGTATAAGCAAAAAGATGTCATGGACATAACATACAAATTGTAACATAGTAACATACAAATCGAGGCAACTTAGTTGTCCGTCCATTAAGGGGACATTCGTGAACAACTGAAGCTTCTCACTGACAGCTTATTTATTTATTTAGTTATTTAGTAATTATGATTGTAATGCCAAGTTTAGTTATATTCAAGACAGGACAGGTAGTTACACAAGATTCACCAGTTCAAGTTTAATGTCACACAAAGTCATTGACCTCACTTGAAAGCATTTGGAGCCAGTGGAAATCCACACAGACATGGAGAGAACATGCAAACTCCACTTGGACCTGTGTTCAGTGCAAGTGAATTTTTTGGTTGGGCCATTTAAGAGCCTCGCTTAGTTGGCAACCTTCTAAATATTATTCCAATGCTTTAACCATTGATCTACCACAACCCAATTTACATTTAGTGCATTCAGTGAACATTTTTTTAAGCAACATGTAGTTGTGGATGAATACAATTCAATCGAGGGTTAAAGGCCTTACTCAGTGGTATAACAGGGGTAACTTAAGGTGGATGTTCAACCAGACACCTTCTTATAACTAGTCCAGTACCTTAAAAAATATATCTTGTTCTCCTACTAAGTGCACTGATAGCTCAGGTTATATGCTTTTAGTCAGAAGATTGCCGGTTCAAGACCTACTGACACCACATTGCCATTGTTCACCCCTGAGCAAGGACTTAAGCCTTCAATTGTGTTCAGTCATAACTGTGTTCAGTCATAACTGTGTTCTGTAAATGTAAGCATATCCCTGTTTACCGATTAAGTTAAGTCTGATTAAGTCCATCCGTCATAATGAGAATCCATGTTTCCGTTTTCAATGCTCTTAAAACTTCCTGATTCATCACTTGTTTTGCTTAACACTTCGAAGAACTGCTTCTTCTCATTTAACGGTGGATACAACATCCTGGATTTTTTCCTCTGCTGTGCATCTCATGTCTGCTTTATGACACTGTACAGGCCGGACTGCACTTATTCTGTTCCAACATCTGCTGTTTCTATGCCAACTAAAATGATCTCCAGCAGTGGGAGCCAGCAAGACAGGCCATCTGAAAAACTCTGGTCAATGAGAGGCCCTATAGGTTACCAAGATTTGTGTTTATTGTGTTAATTTATTTTGGATGTTGTTGGGGGTGTGTGAAGGGTGGGAGTTAATCCTTTCTACCGGTATAGGATCATACATCAGGGAAGCCCCTGGTCTGCTCTGAACAGGATGTACTCTGGCTTGTGACCATTCATCTGGTCTCCATCTCATCAGCCCTCCCCAACCCGTATAATGTAGCAGTGGGAAAGCTTCTTGAAGAGCGCATGCTGATTTCATTAGGGCCATGCCGAGGCCGCACACATCACAAACACCTTCTGCTCATCTTTGATGTGAGCATGAAAGAAAAGTTGACGTAATGCTACAGCTCCGGTTCAGTCCAGTGGTTCTGTGTTTGTTTATGCTTCGATTCGAGTTGTGTGGAGTCAACACAGTGTTTCATAACACTCACCCTGGCAGCCGTGTCATACTCCATCACAAGTGTCAGAAATCTTTGTGCTGAAGTGTTGTAAAAAGTATTGAATCTTACGTAATGCTGAAAGATGTTCGGAGTTAGCAATTTAGGGCTCCCTCCACAGATATGTTTTCCATCATAGTGGGGGGTTTTCTCCAGATTTTGGCCTCCCACCCATACAAAATCAGTGTTTGGATCCTAAAAACTGTTTTTAAGAGAAGCATTCAGATTAGAGGTTTGTGAAAACGTTTTAGTTTTTGCGTAAATATCAACTCATGCATAGTTACTAACATTTTGTGATAGGTCCAACAGGAAGGCAGCATGTCCGCTTTAATTAAAAAAAAAAAAACAACATTTACAGACTGTCACTATACCTTGCAAACAGAGTTTTTTTTTATTTACATGAAATTTAGCATTTGCTACCAGCAAAATGTCTGAAAATAATGGCAACCAAACATTTTGCAGAAAGTAAATTCCCACAAACAAGTCTTAATAACCATAGAGCTCCACCCAGTTTGATCTTGAGTTAGTTTACATAATATGCAAAATCGCATAGAAATTCCATTCTTCAAACACAAGATTAAAATGATTAACAAAACTGGAACATCCGTACAATGTCCTTGCCAGGCTCTGATCAAAATCATGGCATAAAGCAAGTTGAGCATAAAGCACTAACATATTGCTCTAATATTCTTCTGATACTCACCAAACTACGAAACTTTGGTGGTAGGCTACAGCACAAATATGGTGTAGCTGCAGTCATAGGTGGTGCTATAACGTGCAAGAAATGTTATGCCAACAAAGATTATTTTATTGACATGACACAACACTTTTTTGTTCTATCTTCCTCAAGGAATAACCCCATATACATGTATTGATCCCCACTAAACCCTTCTGGATACAACATTTACATTTACATTTATGGCATTTAGCAGACGCTCTTATCCAGAGCGACTTACAAAAGTGCTTGTCATTTCTT
>JAYDZF010000001.1:8498841-8510891 GCA_034509105.1 Microcambeva barbata
AATGTGAGACTTCCTGTATAAATCACCCAAACTACTGTTCAGCTGGAATTATAATAATAGTTGTTGTAATAATAGCCCTAGAGTTCAGTCTAGATCAATAGCATTAAGCAGTATTATCCACTTTACAACATCAAATAATGGTATCAGTCTACAAATAGAAAGGATATTCTACATCATCCATGGAGTGCACCATAAAGCTTTTGTCTTGCTAGAAAATGGGATGACAAAATAATGAATTTTATTTTCATATATTTTAGTATATTAGTAAACATACTAAATACATTATCCTTGTTGGGGTTTCAGTGAACACTCTTAATATGCCCAAGTTTAATACACAGAGAAAGAGGATGCACACAACTTTAATGGAGGCAAGGATTGAAACAATCCTACAGGGTAAAATCTCTATATCTAAAGGACATCATTTAATTTACCTTTTCATGAAATAAATTGGGGTCAATTGTGAAGTTTCACTTCCTTAATTTTGGCTTTAAGGTGTTGCTTTGCAAATTAAATATCATGTTCTGCTATTTGACAGTTTGGAGAAGTTTGCCAAACTATTGGAACAAATATTTAGTTGAAAACAATTTGCTTTTTATAACTGCATAAGGCCTGTGACCCACTGACACCACTAAACACTTACATTCTTCTTTTGTGATGCTTTTCCAGGCTTTCACTGCAGCCTCTTTCTTTCTCTTGTAATCTGCTGTTGTTTTCCTCGGTCTACCTGTTAAACATCTGTTACATCTATACACCAGTACAGCTATAGCCAGTACGGTTGTACAATTCTCACATATTCGTCTCAGCCTTTTGGCCTTTAATCTTAACCAAGAAGAGCCATGAGTGTGATATGCCTCTGCCAACACCGATGTAGTACCTGAGGTTTCTTTATACTTGCAAGAGGCAAGTTTATCAGGGATCAGTATTGCACATAAAGAGTCACATACCGATTGTTGGCAAGAGGTTGTAAATGCAACAGTATTGAGGAATCTCCTCACAGTTGCACTTTCTAATAATTTTGGGACAGAGAAGAGACATCAAAAATGACCCAATGAGCCGAAGTTTGCCAAATGTAGGCATGAGACAGTTCGGTAAATAGTATTACAAAATTGTGCACTGGGATGAAGGGCACGACTTGTAAGTACAGTATATAACTAATGGCAGAAAAATGTACCAGCTTCTGCTTATCTTCCTGACTTCCTGTGTCTGTGTAACACACTATGTTTTACTGCCCCAGTGCTGCAAATCCTGATCAATGATTTCATTGAAAATGACCTACTGATACCATTATGGTGGTGAGGTAAGCTCCCAAGAGGAACTCATGCTATGTTATTGTGCACACACACACTGATTCACAGAGTTGTACTCTGTATGCTGAGAACAGTACTCTATTTTTAGTGCAGGCCTCTGTGGTAATCACATCTGGTGCCTGGCGCCTGCATTTTCACAACTGTTCTCTCAACTGGTCACCCTTCAACACTTTTACTTACTCTGCCAAAAGGTCAAAGAGGTTCTAAACATCCAGATTACATCCCTTACCACATTGCCCAGCTTGTGACTGGTTGTTGGTCCAAGCTGGTATCCAGTGCCATAATCTTACAAAATTAGCATTATTATGTACTATGTAAAATGTAACATGCTGGCCAACCAAAATCAAGCTAAAATATCACCAACACAAAAATTGGTAGTTGGGTTTGCAAGAACAAAAAAGGTTTATTCTAAGGTTAAGCCTCGATGAGGTTCTGGGGTTAAACATCCAAATCGTTGACTAGTGTTAGTATTTAGTTAAACAATTCGACACCCAGTGTTGTAGATGTAACTTTAATGCATGCTTTTTAACATGCATTTGGACTCACACTAAGCAGTTTAGAGGAATGACCACATCTTGCTTTCTGCTTGTCTTTCTATTTTGGGGGGTTTAGTTACGTACTGGCCTCAAACTTTACCTCTGATGTCAATTCCCAGAAACTAAACGAAGAATTAAACAAATGTCAGAGCATCAAACACTGCCAAATTCCTTCAACATGATGTGAACCCACCAAGCTCTTCTTCTCTGTGTTCTCGTCTCCTTTGGTGTTCATGAACTCTGTTTTCTGAAATTCCCCTATACACATCCCATATTAGTTTAAACAGAGTTTTAATGACTTTTGAGTGTATATGGTTCACTGGCCTACCTGCAGTCAACATCTGGTTTCTTTTGAAAATATATGGCCTATCATGAACAGAAGAATAAAACAATGGCTTGTTTTTGAAATTAATGTAAAATGTCAAGTGATGTAACAATCAGATTTCAGGGTTTTTTTAGCAAGTGTTGTAAATTATAAATAGTTTGTATCTTAACTATTTCTGTTATTAAGTCTTTTACGTTTAAAGTCTTAAACTTTGTCTGACATGGTCTTGACGATGGCATTGTTTTCAGTTACAGAAATTTTTACTTTAGAAACATGTTTATGTAGTTAATAGAATTGCTTTGTATATTTAGTGAAAAATTATCTTGTTTACTACTTAGGTCAAGGCTACAGTGATATCAGTTTGGCGTCTCTGTGAGGTCAAATAAATCATCAAATGCTTAGTAAATGTCAGAAATATTTCCAGCAGAACACAGGAACAGCCTGTCATACAGACATTCATGCATTTGCTGGCATGCACTGCTATGTTGATGTAACCCCACATTCATTTCCTGATAAGCGCTGAAGATGTTTCCATTCCTTCTCAGTCTAAATTTGGATTTTCCAGCCTGGCCCAAGGCCTCTCTGTGAAGAATGTTCACTTTGTCATTAGTTTGGAGCTTTCCCGTCACCATTCCTGCCCTCCCCACCTAATACAGCCTCCCTGTTGTGTAACCCTCTGGAGCCACCTTTCTTGTACCATAACCAAATGACATCATGAGTCCCTTGGGTGACCCTTACTTCCCAGTGGAAACTAGATATCTGAGTATTTCAGCATTGTGTCATGAGATACAAAGAATAGATCAAAATCCACTTGCTGTATTTAAGTGTTTAAAACAATAAACACCATGGTTTAAGCCAAAACAAGCTTGTATACAGTCCCTATTTACCTCACATCCACTTTGATCAATTGTGTCTACAAAGGGCCCAACAAGTTCATCCTCATTATCCTTTTTTGTTTTTTACCCCATGCATTAATATGGGTTGCGCTACTTTCTGCAAGTAATTTTTTAAAAACCATAAAAAGGTTCCACCTGTTTTATTACTTACCAAAAGTGCTGTTGAATTATTGAGAAAAAAAGTTTACTTAAAATGAATGAATAATTAGGTTAACTTCCAGTTCACAGTTAAAGCTGTGATTGGTGCTATTATAAATAATCATTTACCATAATGCACCCTCTTCTCAATAACTTTCTCATAACTTATAGATACAAAAGCTGTAAGGCTTAGTAAACTCTTTAAACACCAAAATATTAGTGGTGATGCATGTTTTATAGTATTTAGTATTTTGTTGTATTTATATTCTCAAAAAAGACATACAGACATATTAGTAAATGACCTCATTGGGCAGTGGATGACCTCATTGGGCAGTGGGTGACCTCATTGGGCGGTGGATGACCTCATTGGGCAGTGGATGACCTCATTGGGCATCTCTTTACAATGAATATAGTAGTTAATACATAGATAGTACAGTAGTAGTCTAGTAGGTAGAGCTTTGGGTTACATACATGCTCTGCTATTAGCACCTATTTAGTCATGGAAATGGGTTGAGAAAGAGCTCTTGTAATTAGAGTTCCAGTTCATCCCAAAGTGTTCAAGTGAATTAGGTTAGGGCTCTCTGCAGGCCACTGGAATTGTATTATCAAAACATGTTTATACTACTACTGTGCACAAAACATAGTCAAAATTAAAATGGAAATTACTTTATTTACTCACAAAATATTCAATTTACTACAGAACACAGCTTTCGAAAAATACACATATTGCTAAACATTTGCAGCAAGTAACTTGCTACTATAAATCTAACTTTCTAAAATCAGCACCCAGTGACCCTGATAACTTTTTTCTGTTATTTGTACTAATAATCATAACATTTGTTTGTTTAATTATTTGTTTAATTAATGAATAACCATGTTGTAGTCATTAGTCAACAGTAATAAATGTTGCATTTATTATATTTCTAAATATCACTGTAGAGTAGAAAAGAGGAAGTTTTGACTCACATTAAACGTGACATCATGACACATTGGACTGTCACTGTCTAATTAGTCACAGGACAGTTAGTCACAGACATGACATTTCTTAGACTGTACTGATTGGTTACCTGAATGACTGTATAAACGGTAGTGTCATATTCTTTATTTAGAGAGCTGGCATAAACAGTTATATAAACGTTACATAACTAGATTACATTGGAATCTCAGTTGTTTTTGTTTACACAGACTAAAAATACAGTAAAGGAAGCTGTGCCAAAATTCCGGGGTATGGAGCTGTCTGGGTAATGATTTTACATATAAAAACTTATGATACAATTAATACAGCACAAGCAACTTAATACATTTTGACTTTACTTAACATTTTCTTAGCACATTGTTTATTTGGTTACTATGGTAGTAGTTTTCTCTCCACTAAAACTTTATTTTAAGAACTATCGATCTTATATTGAAAATTTTCAGCAAATTATAGCGTTTAAAAGCAGTTTCAGTCCATCATGCATCAAAAAAGCATCTATCAAAACTTAGGCAGAAATCCAAACATAATAATGTATTGTAAAATAAATTAACAGCAAATGCACTGATCACAGACCTCTTTATTAATACAGTAACCCCCCAACATTTGTGGTCCTAAATGCCCATTTTTATCATTTAAACCTCAAAAATGCAGCCAAAAACTCATTTAAGTAGCTACTATATTGTTTTGTGCCCATTTGAATCGATTATGAAGTTTTAGCTCTCTTACTAACCAATCAGTTGCTGATTTCGGAGGTGGGAGTTACAGCTTCAAAACTGCTGTTCAAATTAAATTATTATGAAGCACACTGCGTTTGGTAAATGGGTAGGTTAGCTTTCTAGGCACACTTGAAAATGTTTTTTTTACTGAGTGATACATTGTAAATACATTTTTGACACCTGTATTTTTTCCCACAGTTTTATGAACCTAAGTTTTAAATACGAGACTCACCATGTTGCGTTTTGTAGCACAACTATATATTTTATGCATTACCTTTACTGGTCTCCATTACATTATTACACAATTTACCTCATACCGGCTCGAAAAACTGAACCTATGTTACATCTATATGCAAGTACTGTCATTCATGCATGCTCAAGTTATTTTGGTAAAAGTAGAGTTAATTCAATGTAATTAGCAAATAATATTATTAATAATTACAATTATAACACATGAAAAAATGTATTGCCACTGATGTGGGTTTCCGCAAAGTAATGTTTTTAGGTTCCAAGGGAAAAATCTGTGAATAAGCAGGGGTTCACAAGAACTAAAGGATGGCTACTTTCTTAAAACTGATCTAATGTTACTATGATCCCTGATCTTAAATGTGGCTAGCTTCAGAGTTAAAACAAAGTGATGGGTGGTTAATTAATAAGGAGTTGATTGCAGGTTGAAGAAGCAGCGGGTTGTTTTGCTGTCTACTCCAGTTTGCTAGAGCAGTGTCCGTTGAGTAATTGCAACCTAATGTGACAGACACACCATCTGTCTCAGAAGAATGTTAGCATACCTCACATCAACTTTTGTACAAAATGCCAGGAAGCATTTATTAAAAAAGAAAATTATTAAGCAACTTATAATATTGAGAAAATATAAATATACTATAGATTGCATTGTCATATTCTTTCTTGCATCTGAAGCTTTTCTTTATTAATGTCCTTGCGTCTGCAGACCTTCACCCTGACCACCCTCCTTATTATTTTAATAATTAAGTAACATAGAACATAACAAACATTTTTTGGCTTATTGTATTTTAATTGTCTTAGGTGTTCTATTCAATTTAGGCTTATTTGTGGTTTATTATTATTTTTAAAAGAATTTCCCCAATTTCCCCTGATTGCATTATACATGTCCTGTACTGATAGAAAGCTGATTTGGTGAGGGGGGTACATAACACATAAACTTTGGGGACTAGACAGGAATAGTACAGGGCTACGCGACAGACTCTACCTGTTCCCTTGTACTGCTTTTGAGTATTGTTCAGTATAAAAATATGGTATTTTGGAAACAGCCAAATTTGTGCATGCTTTTCTTTTAGCAACGCCCTTAAATGAAACCACATTGGACAAGTCTTAAAGTTATTGGGCTTTTAAAGTGTTGAGCATTCGGCATTGGGTTGTTGGCTACAAAACTGAAGTGTACTAGAACTGTAGTGTAAAGAACTACTAAAGTTTAATTAAAATGAAGCAGTAGTCAGACCTTTCGCTGACCTCTGAACTGTGACCTCATTCTAATGTGTTTGTATGTGATGACAGTATGCACTCGACTGCCATTTTAAACGTGGATTAGAGCTCGGAAGACAGACAAGATGACTTAAGAATTGGCACAAAAAACAGTGTTTATGCAGGTTCATGCATTACAGTGCTAGCAGGTGGTCCTGTACAGCCTGGGGATGTTGACCTTAGACTGCCAGATCATTTAGAAAAGCAACTGTTTTAAAAGAAACTCGAAACCAAAGACACACTGAAAATAATTTGGTTAAACGGATTTGTCATGTGCTGAATATCTACGTCAGTATAGAGGAGGAAAAATGATAGTCCTCTGTCTACTACACGCACACAAAGCTCCTGTTTCTTTCTTTCCATGACTTCATCTGGCAGCCCGCTGAAGCTTTGTGTACATAAGGCTGCCAGACTCTGAAGTGTAGTTCCTCACTGTGTTATTGGTTTGGGAGGTGAGCTCTGTCGGTGGATTCTGTGGTTCTCTGAAAATGAGTGCTTTCATACAGCCACACAGAAAGACTGGTGTTTAATAGATAGAAATTGATAGTGGACGAAACTGGTGTTTTTGCTCCACCCTGCTGTGGGTTGTGGTTGGACAGAGATGCAGGTTCAATTTTAAATTATTTCCAAATGCTGATTTTTTTCTTTTAGTTTCTAGTGTGTCCAGATATAAAAGTACTTACTTAGATAAGGATAAACACTATCATACAATGTTTCATGAGCTGGCTGGGTGGTGGTTATATAAGCTGTGCAGGGCACACCATCATTCTGGGTATGAATCCATCCTTGTTGGCCACAATTGTCTTCACTGGGTCAGATTGGATCTTCCTGCACAACAGCTAGAAATGTCCAACATTGGTTGGAAGAGAATAACCCAGACTTCCAAGTACTACCCTGGCCCCCTATCTCCACAGACTTGAATCCAGTTGAACATCGCAATCGCTCTATGGATCCCCCCCCCACACACACACCTTCCAGTAGTTGTGGTATGCACTGCAAACAGCATGTCTTCATACTTGTGACAACATACCAGGAGCTTATTGAGTCACTCCAAGCTCGTCTTGCTAATGCATGTGCTTCAAACTGATTACTCTGGATAGTAGCCAGTGCTACTATCATAATAATGTGAGATGTATGTTGCATGTGTTTCTTTCTCTCACTAGTGTTGTACATAATGAATATTTGAGTTAAGGTTGCATTCTTGTCTGCTTAAACCTGTCTGGCCATTCTCAACTGGCTTTCTATTGGAGTTTTATTTTTGCACCATCCTGTACATGACAATTCTTGATAAGCATTTTCTGAATGCCATTTTTATGATTGTTGTTTTTGTGAGTGTGTCTATATATATTTTTTATACAGACACAAAAGACAACAGAGATGGGTGCACTAATGTATGTGCACACACAGGCACCCCCTTAGGCTCATCTTGAGTGATGGTAGCATCTTGGCTGTCCCTAATGTTGAGCTACCCCCTTCCCCCCCGGAGACTATCTCACACCTTAGGCATGACAGCTGGGGCCTGCACAGCCATCACGTCATCCTCCAGTCCAACTGCCAATCACGTCACTGATGTGCTTGCCAAAAGAGGCAATGCTGTAACCCCCACACACATCTTTAAAACAGGTCCTTACACTGTATTACAATGCATAGTCACATCCTATTGCAATTACGGTCTATGTGTTCTACACACGCACCCTGTAGGAGGCTTAATTTTGCTGCCAGCAATCATTGTTTGAGGGCTTTCAGAATTCTGCTGTGGTTTTAAGTGGCTAGCTTCCTCAACCCACTTTCTGTTCATGGCTATAGCACACAGATCACATCACAGACAGAAATGATTTGAATAGAACTGAATTTTCATGTGTTTTCCCCATTAATTGTAATTAATTTAATTCTCATTGCCATTTTTGTCCATGGTTGGTGGGGGTTCTGTATGTGCATTTTCATGGGCAGATCAACATAAAGGATGGTGATATTTTCTCCTGTCCCAAGTACATAAATGCTTGCTGGGTGCCATTTACTGGGCATAATTGGTGGTACCTGCAGGGAGGGATGACCGGACCTCTGATTGATGGAGATAGAGAGTCGTCTGTGCCAAATGCATGGGTCAGAGGTGGAACAATGAAACACCCACTTCGACAGCTGAATCCACTAGCAACTGAAGATGAAATTGGGAATTGAGAAAACACATGAATAAAAAAAGATTAAACAAACCTTTTTGTTTATTAATTAATTATTTTTTTTATGATTTAATTCTTTATTATGTATAAATGTATGTGTTTTATAAATATGTATATAACATCTTTTTTTTGCATCACATAACACCACACCATTTTCTCTGTTTCTTTGATGAACTCTGCCATTTCCATGACACCCACACAGACCATGGAGACCCCCAGTTAAGCATGTGCCTCCTCTAGTATATATAAACCACAGCCCCATTTTTATTATTAGACCAATGAGGACAGTTTAAATGTGATTTGTTATTTGCAGTGTATATCCAAACAGGCAATTAATTTTAACCCCTTCTGTGTGGAGTTTGAATGTTCTCCCCATGTCTGTGTGCGTTTTCTCTGAGAGCTCTGGTTTCCTCCCACAGTCCAAAGACATGCAAGTGAGGTAAATTACAAAATGATCAATGACTGTTTAATATAACATGGTGAACTTAATAAGTTGTAATTTTTCCTTCATGGGTCTAATCAAGCGAAAATGATTAGAAAGTAAAATGTCAAAGCTGGAGGCGTTTTTAGAAATGACAGCAAACTCACAATAAATGAACTGTGTATATAATGATGAAAAATGTAGATGCCTTGCACACATAATTAGACATTCATTAACTAAAACCAATGAAAGCCAGTGAATGCCGCTTTCACAATTAATTTCGGTTAACTTTGCTTCTCTTGATGAAAGAGAAGCATGGGGCAGGATATGGGCCATGGCAGCTTGCGGCATTGTGTCTGCCTCAGCACACTACCATATGTTTCCATCAGTCTTTTACAAGGCATGCAGAGCCGGTGTCAGACAACCCAGTGATTCTCTGCATGTTGTAAATAGCACTGGCTTCTTCTTTTAATTGCTTGTATTATAATTTGTACTCCTTGTTTTTTTCTATGGCGACTATTTTTGCGACACAGAAAGAATGGCTGGCCTCCCTATTTAAAGCTCCAAGTATGAATGTATGCGAGCGCCTTGTAATCCGTTCCAGTTGAGCGAAGGCCTGTAGGTTCGCATCCAAGCAGGCTGACAGCAAAGCAGAACCTTAATCAGCATGTAAACCGGGGCTCCCACAATGCTAAATTTAACTAAGAGCAGCGAGCTAGTGTAATAGTTTCTCGGAAACGAATGAGACTGATGGAAACAACCCACACTTCAGCCAAAAGAAGTAAAAAGTATTTTTTTTCTTGGCAAAATGAATTAGAACAGGCGTGAGGTGTGTTTGGTGTACTCGAAAATACTTGTTTTTTATATGAACCAGAATAACATTGCATGCCATTGCATAACGATGCATAACAGCCAAACACCTAAAAGATTTAGTACCTGATTACAGAACCTGTCTGGTTATGTGAAGCAGTCTAGATCTCAAAAAGCAGCAGATGGTGCCACATTGGAAAGAGATGTATATACTAATATGAAAGTCATTGAACTTATTAAGTCTAAAAGTGGATGTTCTCTTCTCAGCCAATTATACCTCAATTGGGTACAACTAGATTGGAAGAAAACAATAACTTTTTCAGACATTTGATGACAGTCCATGATTACAATCACCTGTTGACATCACTGTTTTGAAATCTCATTACTAGCCCTAGATTATATGATTTGCCCCTGTCACAGCATTTTTGGAATGTGCTGCAGGCCTGAAATGCAGGAATGGATGTTTATTCATAAACAAAGTGGACTGGACAAAACATGAAATATGCCAGGTTCATATAATCTTCAATAAAAAAGTAAAAAAACACTTTAAAACTAATTTTGTTGTCAGAATTTATGATGATTTAGTAATGTAAAAATGTTAAAAAGTATAGAAGTAAAAAGTTTAAAACATACAGAAGTGTTATTGTGCAATACTATTTAAATACACAGAAAAATAATTATGTAATATAAAGTTTAATAGTATTGTATTAGATGGTTATATGCAATATATTAATCTATTATAACATGTTATTTGCAATAAGTATGAATAAGAATGTAATGTAGGTTCCATTTCATACCAGATCATGCTCCACGAGTATATATCAATTGTATCTCGTTTTTGGGTGCTTCAAAGATGAAAAATATTAACAGAGACTTTATTTTAGCAGCAGTTTTAGTACATTTAATTTGTTGACACTGTTATTCATTTCATTTATTATAAACCTGATAACTGCGGTATAAGGATGGCCACCATTTGTGGGTGCTTTGAACATGAAAAATAGTTATAAGAGCACCCTTAATATATGAAGTTGAGGAAACACTACTGTGTTTTTCAGAAATGTTTTTGACTGTTAAAAACTGAATTTTGATCATTGCGCATTGGTCTGCAAAGAGGATAGAGTTTTTGTGAAAAACATTAAGCGGGGCCCCTAAGGTGACCACATTTTTACTGTGTGAGTAAGGAATGTGGTTGCATGCCTCACACATGAGCCAATATCTGCTAAGGGAGATGGAGAGAGAGCAAGAGAGGTTAGAAAATGAGCTCATTCACTCTTTGGTAACAGAGAAGAGAGAGTGAGCGAACGTGTGACTGAGCGAGGGAGGGAATGAGGGAGGGATAGAGTCCGTTGATGAAAGGGAGTGAGCAAATGACTGAACGAGTGAGTGAGTGTGTGAGTAAGGCAGTACAACAATAGGGAGCTCCACTTTCAGTTGTTGCCACACAGAGTTGGATCGTTGAACGCTCGGCTGTGTGTTGAGTCGTCGGACGCCCGAAACTCCTGCAGCTGCTGCTCTTCTCCAGTGTTCATGTCTGCACTGTGAGGACAGCTGTTTTCCTACTTTATTCGTCCTGCATGGATTAGTGGGGGTTCTTTTCCCTCTGGTGCCTGATACATAGTGAGGTGAGCTGCCAAATTTTGGGTGAGCAGTAGCGGTGTGCATGTCTCTGGAGGTGATGATTTCCTCTCCTAAGGAGTGCTTCTGCACCTCTGCACAACCCACAGGCATGAGGCTGAAGATCCGAGTGCGCAGGATGAAGGAGGCTCGAGATCTTAGAGGTGTGTATGGGGAATGCCGGAGATCTGCAACTTTGCACCCGCTCTGATTCCTCAGCTGTCATTTCTTATTAAATAATGCATTTTTTTGTACACTTTTTCCACTCTGTTTTTTCTACATTAACAATCTTTGCAATATTTTAAAAATCTTTTTTGGTCTCTCTTTTCTTTCTTTCTCTCTCCCTTCCTTTCTTAATTACTTAATTATATATCCTTTATGTATAATTTTCTGTCTGTTGCACTCTTTATTCTTTCCTTTCTTTATTTTCATACTTGTTCTTATTTTCTTACTTATTTTCTTTTTTATTTCTTTTCTTTCCTCAATCTGGCTCACTTTTTTGTATTTTGCCACCTATTTGTATGTACTTCTTTTATTACTGTATTTGCTGTTTAATAACTTTTATTTTTACTTTTTAAAAATGTCTTCACTCTTAAGTTAAATCTTGGCTAAGTAGTTTTGACTTGTCAGCAGT
>JAYDZF010000001.1:8528146-8541796 GCA_034509105.1 Microcambeva barbata
GCTGCAAATAATCAACTAGTTTAAACCATGTCACTGTAAGGCACCGAGCTGTGTGGCTCAGTATTAGTCAGGCTCCTACGTATTTGTTTCTTTATTTAATTTGTTATTTCAACCCATATATAAATGCCTGCCATCAGATACAATTAATAGTTTATATAGATAGTTTGTATAGGTAACACATATGTGAAAATGTTAATGCATCAGTGACACAGACACGAGACTGGAAGATTATTCGGTTTGTTCAGCAGATCATTGTGCTTTAGCACGTAGACAAAAATAAAGAGATGACGTTGAGGCCAGGGGAAGGAAACGCTCTTAACTGGGTGGAGAAAAGCTATTGTTTTCAAAAGGGTACCATGTCAGCTTGTCTAGTAACTATAGCCTTAATGCGGCAATCAAGTGTGTTTTGTTAGATGGGTCAAAACACATCTGACCTTATTCCAGCAATACTGCTGATGAACAGTTACTGATAATTGTAGCAATGCTCTGCTTTTTTCCTTGCAGACCTGGGAGCTAATCTGACTCATTGTTTTAAAAGGTTTACAATTACGTCAGACCAGCACTCAGACTACAGTGTAAGTGCCACTGTGTCCGAAAATAGTGCAGTTTTGTTCTTGCCAAGGCTGTAGGTAGAAATACTTAACTGCTGATCCAGTTTATCAACCAAATATATATGGACACAGGCATAACATTACAGGTGAAGTTAACAAGACATAGTGGGCAAGTGAACATTAAATCCCTAAACCTGTGACAGAGTAATGGGTGGCCAAGGCTCATTGATACATGTGGGGAGCAAAGAAGGTAATGCTGATTTTAATAGAGTTTTGTTTAAAGTCCTAATAAATAAAGAAAATAACCTTTAGTACTTTATACTTTAAGTTAACAGCTGAACCATTAAAAGTTAGCTAGTCTAGTCTATTGCATTAAGAAATGTTACTTAATATAAGCGTGTGATGAAGGACCCACGTAACATTGACATCATGACATGGATTGCATTATCATAGGCTAGTCTGCTTCACACAACTCAAGAGGAAGCCATTGGAGAAAGCTGACACATCTGTGCTCCCATCCATTATTAGAAAACTTATTCCCCAAGCCTGCAGTGGGCGAAGAGACATATTTGTGAACTGCAGTGTTTTACATTCTGTATAGGTCTTGTCCTGTCCTTGGGATTTGCACTCTGTACATGTTTTTCTTGGCACTGATACAACCCCACAGCATTTGCTGTTTGGTACAAAACTGCTCTGTGAGGAACTGGCAGTACCAGCAGAATCAAAAAATGAAGACTGAACACTGTGTTCTAGATGCAGCCCAAGCTGATCTGTTTTACTACACATTATAACATTTTATTATTTAGTACGGGAACTAATATTTTTGTTAGAGTGGCAAAACTTCACCCAATCACAGAATGTCTTTAGATTATGTCTAAATTAATAACTAACAAAACATATTATCTCATCAAATATAAAACACATCACAACGTTCGGTCCTGTCCTGATGGGCAAGAAGGGCTGCAATGCCGCCTGGGTTCAGGTGCAGGTTATAATGGGAATAGCAAATTGCAAAATGTTCCTTGTTTAGCTGGTTTGCTGGTGGTCACTGGGGCTCCAAAATGTTGCCACAATGTTGGAGAAAAATGCCTAATCACTGGCCAGGCATAAAATGATGACCACTGACTGGTAAAGTGGATGTCGATGGGTGGTAAATATTAGGCAACAATTGAAGAGTTTATAATCAAACTTGATGTTAGACGCAGAAAAACTGGCTAAGCACAAGGATTTGAGTGATGGCTAGAGAACTTGGCCTGAGCTCCTGTGTGGTGTTTCTGGTCTGTAGTGGTCAGTATCTGTCATATGTGGTCCTAGGAAGAAATAGTGATCAAACAGTTTGTTGCCTATGAAGCAGTTAAAGGGGAGCCAACACAATATTATCAAGGTGGTCATAACTGATCAGTGTACAATGATAAAGAAACAAATATTATTGAAGTTAATTAGAAGTGTCCACATGCTTTTAATGTATGTAGGATTGTTGGATTGTGAAATCTATTGTTAATATAATGTAGTAACTGTGCTAGAGCTACTAAAAGTGCAGGCTGATTCGGCCTCACAAATCAGTTTGCCCTGTAGCCTGACTGTGTAACCATAACAGCCTCTTGTATCTAGAGCAGCTTGAGTGTAAGAGCAGCAGTATAAATATAACTGTCATAACCAAATACTTGGAGCCCTGCAATGTTTTTTCTCATTGATTGGTTTTCTTTGGCAGAGACTTACCAGTCTATCTACCTCAACTGCTCTTTTAACATTACATTTTATACATAACAGTTATAAAGTAAAGTATCTTGTAAAGCACCTTGACAAACCACAATGCCTTAACCTTTACTAGGACCAGCAAGTAAAGTGGCTTTGCAAATTATATAGATAATTTTGCCTTTTTGGACACTTTGTCGTGTTTTTTGCACCCCACATCCCAACACCCTCCCGCCACCGCCCACCCCTAATAAAAATATAATTAAAAAATCCATTTGGCTGCAACAGTTTTTTTCTATGGATACATATGACTGTTTCTTTTTTAATAAATTTGCAAACAATTATACATTTCTGTTTTTTTTTTATGTCAAGGCAGATCTTTACTGTTATTTATATATTACCTAGCTCTAGTTATAATTGCTTTATCGTAGTAGACTGAACCATTTGGCAGCTTCCTGTTGCAAGAGTGAGTCAGTTCCTACAAGGACGTTAACACCCATGTTTTAGATACACCATTACGTGATCTTTTATTTTCTATACAGGGCCTTTGCATTCTATTAGTGCAGGCAAATAAAAAGCTTATACAGTTGTTGAAAATGTATGTAAAATAAATGTGTCTCTATTTTTACAGTGTAATAATAAGGCTTATTTTATTTTATTTTCACCTGTGAGAATGTTTGGAAGTATTGGTCTACATATTTCATGTTGTGGAAGTGTTACAAGAAATTAATGTATAGATTATTATTGTTATCTTGGAATGTTTGATAAGGTGATTGATCATTGACACACTTTTATAATCTAGACAGGTGGATGGACTGCCTTTATTTGTCATATATACAGGAGTGCATTGTGCAGTATTGTAGAACAAAATTCAGAAATTCTCAGTATACATTTTGCCTTACTCAGTTTATTAGCAAAGTATAAAGTCCTTTGAGAGCTGACTTAGGTTTACTGAGACAGCAAAAAGAAGAGCTAGGTGTGCACTAGGGTATAATATAATAATCACTGTTTTGCACAAACCACATTTCCATAAAATGTTTTGTAATATGCAATTAAAATAATAATGTGATTTTGAATTTGAATCACAGATTCTTCTTTTTAGTGTTTTCAACATATTTTGTTCATACCATGCATTTTCAATAAAGTTTTAAGACTTTTTAAAACACATTTTTATGACTGAACATTGTTGAGAAATTGAGGGTTAAGGGCAATGGTAACTTGGTGATGAGGCTTGGAATGACAACCTTCTGATTAACGGCTCAGTACTTCAAATGATCCAGTGGGTCAGTATGGTAGCTTAGTGGATAACACCGTCACCTCACAGTGAGAAGGTCATCTATCTCTAGGTGGGGCAGTCCAGGCCATTTCTGTGTGGAGTTTGCAGTGTCTGCAGGGATTTCTGTGTGTGTGTGTGTGTGTGTGTGTGTGTGTCGTCCCTGCTCTGGATATTCCTTTCCTTCTATGCTGATTAAGACTGGAGCAGCAGACTCCTCAGATTCACGAACAACAAAGTGTATGAAGCTGGTACATATAAACGACCAGGTTTTATCCTGATGGATGTTAGAGAGCATGTTTACAGTAAAGAGTGAATAATTGATCTCAGCAGTCTGCTATATTTCCTGCTGTCAAAACTATTTCAGAAACAACCAAGGGCGGAAGAGCACATTCCACAGACAATATATATGCTGTCTTGTACACTTGTGCAAACACACAACACTGATCCAGATTATATATTCAAATGCACAATTATGTTTAAAAGTGATTTTATATGTAGGTTCTATTTTATACGAATAACTGTCGGGCCAATTTTAAACTAGGTAGCCCAGGGTATGAGTGTGTATGTGTGTGTTAATGTTTGTGCGAGACCTCAGCCATCTGACCAACTGACTAATTTGGGTTCAAGGATAAACAGTAGTTAAAGGGAAAGGGTAGTAACACCAAATATTTATGTAATTTAGATTTTTATTTAGTTAGCTTACTTTGCATTTTGTAAATTGATAAAAACAAAAAAATCATGAGATTGTGAGAGTTCAGCTCTCTGTTCTCTTGTTTCTGCATGGTTGGCATGTGATCTGGGCGGCACTCATACTTAACCCTGTAGTTGGACTAATAGGTTTAATATATATTTTGCAAAGCTACACTCATTTTAACTTTTGCCTGCTATTGCGATCTACAGCAGTATGTACACCATGTGTTTTTTTGTTTTGCAGATCTAGCATCAGGATGTCATCATGGCTCATAATGTGTGAAGCTTCATTTAGCTTGTATTGTAATGCAGATCATTTAATGATTGAGGGAGTTTCACTTCCTCAGCCCTATTTCTATTTCCTCCTTACTCAATTTTGTATGTGTGAGTGACAGGGTGCAAGTCTGTGAATGATGCATCCTGTAGAATACTTCCTGCAGTGGAAAGTTAATACTTAATAAAGTTAATAGTGTAACTATGGCTAAACGACTGCTAACTTGAGCACAAGTGTGTTTTAACACAAGGTAACAGAAGTGTTGTTTTTCAAAATATGCTGTCCAATTGTACTTATGTGAGTGATTACAACACTTAACAAACACAAAAAAATAATTTGTCATGGGCAGGGGTCCCCAACCACCTCATCATGGTACCAGCCAATGGGCTATTTTTAAGCAGGCCGCACAGGAAAAAAAAAACAAAAAACATAATTAGAAAACGATAAAAATTAACCACTTCTCGTTTGGGTGTTGGAAGGATCAGCATTTCTTTGTAGTGAAACAAGCTCTTTTTAAATCGTTGGTGAGCAATATTATTAAATCCTTTCATCTCTTATAAGATTACATCTTATTTGAAACTGTTCCGTGGTGCCATTTTTTAAAAATGTTGGTTTAGAGCATGGGGTCCATGATTTCATGGCTTGAGATCTACTATTTTAGCCAACAGGTAATCACGATCATTTATCAAAAGAAAGCAAGTGAAAAATCACACTGTACTTTATTCTAGTGATTTGCACTGATCGACTTCCAAGTATTCATGAGTAAGGTTGAACAATAAGGGGTGATATTGAAACTTAATCCTATTAACATGAAAAAAGGTTTATTCATACAAGAAGGTTAGTCCAAAAATGCTTTCTTTCTGGTTTGGATTATTTCCTCAGCCAACAATCCACTCTACAGGCAAACATAGTCAATGAACTTGAGTTGACTGTACTTGCTATTGTGGTAACATCAGCAATGATTACACAAGTCAGATATTTAAGCTGCTTAAGTGGGGGTAAGCGGAACAGGTCTATGAAAGCTTTATCATGGCTTTTATAGATGAGCTTGTTTAAAGCTGCTGCAGTGCATTGTGGAGAGACAGTTTTATCCGGTTCATTTTCAGCCAGATCTTTCCAACTTAATAAAAACTATCCAATGTACAGGACACTACACATTGTCTCTTAATAAGAATAATATACTGTAACGATTGTAGATTCTGAATAGTATTCATGTATAGAAAAATGTTTGGACACCTATGTGAACCATGATTGATTTTAAGTAAAAAATATGATACGTCAATCATTTACTTTTAGCATTTGTGTTAGTTTGGTAATATGTAACATGTTTAATCATTTGTGCACAAATCATGAGAATTGCAGCATGTTTTAAGGTTGTTGTCCTCCAGGGTATTTGTGTGGTGTTACCCTCGGGAATTCTTTTGTCCAGAGAGAACATTAGGGAGTGCACCCTGTTAGAGCATTTGAAGAAGAGAAGCAGCTGCATACTGTGGAAATATTGCATGCTGCTGTTTTAATGTTAACAGTTGCAGATGTGCTCTCTTTGGTCACAGGGGACAGATGACAAACAGTTCTCCCTAGAGTGGAGAGTCTTAGTGATAACAACTACATCCGTATAGTTTCAGCACATTAACATTAACATTAACCCATATAGCTAAGAGCTAAGTCTCTCTCTCTCTCTCTCTCTCTCTCTCTCTCTCTCTCACACACACACACACACACACACACACACACAGCAGTGTTTTATATTTTCCAATAGTGTTAACAGCTTTAAGGGGTCTAACATAAGGAACAATTATCTTTCTGCACTGAAATTTATTTTCGACTCATTCAGTTTGGTTTTATGTTTTCATGTTGGGTACTGTCTTCATGAAATGTATAGATTTCTTTTATTGGCTGGAAAGCTGTAACCTAGTGGGTAAGGTGCTGGACTAGTAAGCAGAAGGTTGCTAGTTCAAGTGCTATCACTGCCAGGTTGCTGCTGTTTGGCCCTGGAGCAAGGCCCTTAACCATTAGTTGCTTAAATTGTGTTCAGTCATAATTATATGTTGCTTTGGATAAGACTCATAATATGAAAAAGATTTACCTTCTCAAATTTTCTGGAATGCTATGTTTACATTAATGGCTTCCAAAGTGCTAGTACAATTAGCAAAAAAGCAGTTCCTAATTATCTGACTGATAACTTAAAACTTTCATGTGTTCTTGGGATTATTAATTAGTAATATGAATAACCTAAATTAGCCTGGTGTATAATATTTTAAAGTGAGCAGTACAGTAGTACAATATTTTTACAGTATTGCGTTTATTGGACATTAAGCAGGAGTGCGTACTCAATCATACCAGTAGGTGGAAGCAGAGTCTTACAGTGTCATTATGTCAACGCGTAGCAGCGAAAACCAAACAGGCCATGACTGTCGCCTCACAGCAAGAAGGTCCTGGGTTTGATCCTCAGCTGAAGTGGTCCGGGTACTTTTTGTGTATAGTTTGTATGTTCTCCCATGTCTGTGTGGGTTTCATCAGAGAGCGCCGGTTTCCTAACACAGTCCAAAAACTTGAGGTGTATTGGTGACACAAAAATGTCTATGACTTGTTTGATATAAACGTGTGTACAGTGTACTGATGAAACGTTTGTAATTAATAAATAAAGAGTGTCTTTCATGAATTTACCTAAAGTGTAAAGCATGACATTAAAATACTAATAAGCAAACAATCCTTTCTCTATAAGTAGTTTGGGCATGAGGATACTAAACGATAAAGAGTTTCAGGTGTTATTTTGTTCAAACATATTTAATGTGTGCAGTATTGGATTGCCATTTTAAAATCTTCACAAAGTCTCCATTATGGACATCTCAGGACTGTCAGGTCAAGAACCTTTGCCTAACTTTACTCCTCTGTACTCAGCCTTTTGCACAACGTTTTGATAGATGGTTCATGTCCATTCATGTATGGTATGTTGGCAAATGCATTTTGAAATACTCAGTGAAATACTCTCTGATGAGAAACCCTCAAGTATAAGCTCTGCAAGAGGTGCAATATGATCCAGTATGCAAGTTAAGTATAGCTTGGAGCTGAAAAACAGTTTGCTTTTAAGTAAATAGCCCTAGCAGTGTGAGAGTCATGGCTGCAGCAAGATCCTGAGGTAACTGCTGGTTCTCTGCACATTACTCTTCCCTTTTTGCAATGGCTGATTAATCGCAGTGACTCAGCCTGTGTGCTGTTGTTCTAATAAATGGCACTGGGTTTAAGCACTTCATGCCAAAGAGAGAGAAGAAAGAGTAAACCATTCATTATTTGCAGGCAGTTCAAGTCGTTAACCAAGTCACGCCTCACTGTTAAAGCGCAAGGTGAAGCACTGCACAAATTATATAAAGAAAAATGTCTAAAATGTAATTGAGGTGTAAATGCTTTGGTCACTAAACAAAAAATTGGACAATCAGAAAACTAATGGATACGACTTAAGAAATAAAAGTCACAATCACTGCCAGCAATGGAGAAAGTAAATAGAATAGGGATGGTTCAAAACTGAGAAGCCCACTAAAGTGACCTGTGTTTGAGGTGCCTATTGGGTACTATTCATCTAATTAGACATAGTATACTAACTAACCTTACTACTTAGTATGGCTGTGATAGATAGATAGATAGATAGATAGATAGATAGATAGATAGATAGATAGATAGATAGATTGACCCGAAGGAAATTTAGGAATATGCTAAATGCATGACGTTCGATGGCTTCTAGAAGGGACGTAACGATGCACACTTGATGCATGATACAAATTGGTATTTATGTTTAATGAATCAATGCTAACTTTAAACAGCAGAGGGTGCTGCCACTATTCACCAACTTTCCATGTTACCTCAGAAAAACAAGGAAATTTATTATTTAGATTAATAAAAGCTGATCAAAAATACAATAGGTTTGTTTTATGTTATTTCATCACAAACTATTTTCTTTTGTTTCAAAATGGTAAAAATATATTGTAAACCCATCATCGGGATAAGTATCGCATCGTTGGTAGAGTGTATTGTTACATCTGTACTTCCTAGCGTAGTTATAATTAAACCCTAGGTAGAGGGCTTCGGTGCGGTTTGGGACTAAACCTTGGGTTTTGTTAGCCCCTCTAATAAGCGCGGTAGCTCAGTTATCAGTAAAGGACCCACACATGGAAAAGGGGCTCCACAAAGCCGGGTTCTTTGTCTTTTCCGGGAAGCGAGAAAAACTGTGCGGGACAGAGAAAAGAAAAGCGGAGAAATACAAACCGCTCAGAAGATTAGCTGCCCTGCTGCACCACAGCATGAGATTTAAACGGAACGGTTCCTACACTTTACATAGGTAAGATCTGCTCTGCTTTCAATCACGCCTTTATATCTAATCACTGGGGAGGCTGCAGCTGTTAACTATTCTTTTATATTTTCAATTCACTAATTCTTTAAAAATGCACGTGTAAAGTTAAATCGGCAATGTTTGTAGGAGTTTTAAAGAAACACTTTATGTAGTCATCAATATGATAGCAATCATTGTTCTGATGTATGGAAAAAAAACTACTGTATTTAATGTATTGGGGATCGTGCTATGTATCACAATCATTAGTGTATTGTCTGTTGCCTGCACACGTGTCTGGGTTGCTAGTCTTGGTGATAAAGATTAAAAGAAAAAACAAGCACTTAAGCATCCTCCCATCCACAATGCGATTTTATAAACGCCGGTGACATGAAGACTAATCATAGTCTCATCATTAGAACACGTGCTACGTTTTTCTACATGACTCTTCATTTTCGGTATTTTTGTTCATCGCCAGGTTTCCCCCACTTGTCTGCCGTTTAGTAGGCTTTTCTAAACAAGTCATTAATGCAGATATTCCTACACTGGAAACCCAAACAGTGAAAGTAGGATAAATTAATTGTGTTGTAATATATTTGCATGTATATGTTTAATAGACTGCAGAGGTGATGGAACAGATGACATTAGTACACCCTGATGCACATGGGATGTTCTACTTTTCTATTTCAGATCTCATTCTGAGTAAAATAGAACTGAGAGAGATGGTGTAAAAGTCAAACTACTTGTTAATTTCTCGGGATAACTGTTCTTTTATCAGACGCTCATTACATTGTGTTTTTTCATTTGTCTACGGAGAGTAATCATTAGATTGGAGAGTAATCATATAACTAATACAAATATAATACATTAATCTTTACATTAATAAAGTACAGATGACTAACAAATGACTGATAAATGATGAATTTATATTGAATTCTGGTTTTCAGTTATTGCATTGCCTACCAATCTGATCGTTGAACTGTTTCTGCTGACAATATTTATATTAATCTAAAGCAGTTCAGTACTGCTGCATTTACTAAAAGAATGATTTATTCAGTTATATTGGATGGCGCGGGGTGGGTAACGCGTCACCTCACAGCAAGAAGGTCCATCGGAGACCTACATTGCCCATGACGGCATTTGATATAATTTTGTGAACTGATAAATCTTGTTTAATGATTAACTATTATGTCTGTCATGAATTTAACCAAAGTAAAACATGGTGTAAAAGACTTAAAAATAAATTAAATCAAGTTAAGTGCTTAATAATTTAATGGGCTGCTATATGCTTGTCAAACTGACTAACTGAGTTACCAATAAACTGGCAAATGTGTGTAGTATTTTTGTAGAGCTACAGAATAAATCTCAAAAGCTTCATGTTGTCATGCATTACTGATCGAATCTACAGGGCTGGCCTTGTATGACCTGGTTATTATATTCTCTACAAAGCAAGCTTTTGTATATTTTAACAAACACTAATTTTATCAAAACATTTGCATGGTTATGTAGGGCACATGCATCCTTTAATTCCAGGGTTTTAACAAAACCAACTTCATTATGACATTTGTGCCCGTCAATATGGTTGCAAGAACCCGATTTTAATCAGTTGGTTTTGCATATATATTGCTTTTACTGCACACATTAACACAAAGCAGATTTACAGGGATTTATAAAAAAAAAGCTCAATACGAATGTGACGATGGCACAAAGAATGGCAATCATATGATAAAGGATGCTTAAGAGGAACTAACCTTAAAAAGGAACTTTAATTTTAGAGTTCCTATTTTTATTCTATATGCCACTGTAATACAAAGCCATCTGGTAAATCAGGCCATTTCTGGACCCAACCCGACTGTTTCCCAGTGGAAAAGTGTTCATCACAAGGGGCTTTTAGATAAGAGAGAAAGGCTGCTGTCCAGACAGTGATGTCATTGCACTAATCTCCAAGCTTCAACTGCTGGGAAGCATTCCCACTGTGTTTTTTAAGATGGAACCATTGTTTGTCATTATTCAAATCATTAATCAATTATATCTGTGCTACAGTGAACTCATTTGCTCTTAATAGTTTTGGGGCTTTAATTTGCTTATCATTTAGTATATGTATGTATTTCATTAGTGTATTAGGAACCTTTAGTGCATTGAAAGCTGTTGAAAGATCAGTTGGTTTTATTAGTTTTATTATTAAAATATGATCATTATAAAAACCATAATGTTGACTTTTTGCATGGTCATTATTATTGTGGATTTGAAGTATATTTTTTAATATGTGACCTCATCTTAGATCGTTAGAAGAGGCTTTCCTGCGCATAATACACCTATTTAAACTCATTTGCTAATTATCTTGAACTGGATTGAACTGGGAGTGATGGATCAGATAACACATGAATGCAACAAAGGCAAGATTGATAAAAATAAAATATCTCAGGGTTCCATATCAAACGTCCCACTCCTAAGTTTTCACTAGTATTCAGCACAAAAACGTTACTCCAGATATCACTGTAATATAAAAACTGTTCATATTTCATGTTTGGATTCTTTGTTGTACAATTCTGTGGCAGCAGTCTCTGTGTTAGATATGTTTATCTTTCTATTAGTTAATATTCTGTCAGTAGGTAGATTAGCTTAGATGAAATATTCCATATTTGTGAGTTAGATATTTAGTTATACCTTTTGATGGTCTGGTTTTGTAAGTTTCTTGTTAAAGGAAACTTCATCGTCTGTCTTCAATTTAATAACAACAAAAAAAAAACTGTTACTGTTTATTCCAGGAAATGCTCTCAAATAAAACTGCAATGTTTTGGGAAACCCTTCATTGACACTTAAATCCTTACCATAGCACTGAAATGGCTAATATAATACCTGTAAAACTGCCTACCCTAAGCCTGTTCAGCAATGACAGGTCAGCAGTTTTCTGCAACAGATTTTGCCAATTTAATGATCCCGCCTCAATGTTCAGAGCCAGTGAGAGAGATGTTTCAAGAGGCATGGCACAGACAAGCGAGGGAGGCTACTGACAGAAACCTGGAGAGAGAAAATGAGGAATTAAAGCAGACTCTGAAAGAGCAGGAGGGGAGGAAAAACACAGGGGAGGGAGGTAGCAAGAAAGGCTTAGCTTAGCGTGAAACGCACAAGCGCTAAGAGAGAGTCTGGGACCGGCTGAGCTTGCCCACTGCGGAGGCTGCTGTTTGTTTGCTGACTACGGCGCACCAAGGGGAAACCATTCAGCACTTACGCAGTTCTTTTCCCGGGCTGTGTGTAAGTGACCCAAAGTAACATTGCTGCAGAACTTCGCATGCAGCTATGCCAAAGCCCTGAAGTCCGTCATCTGGATGCGAATCAGGATAGGACTTTCTGGAAATAAGCCGACGCTGACTGCACCAACAGCTGCATGGGGGTTCTGGTGTGTTGTGACTGCTTCTTTTATAGGTACCACATCTTTCTTCCATCTCTTGTTTGTTTTGAGTTTGCAGACTTTCCTCAAAACTAGTTTCATCCATCTCTGGTTTTTTTTGTTTTGCTGTATAGTTATGAGTCCATTTGAAGACACAGGCTATCCTTAGATGAGAGTTTTCATGGCAGGGAGCCAGTGTTATTGTCCGCAGGCCATGATATGGCTTTTTTTTTAGTTGAGGGTTTGAACAGGGTGTTTTGATCCAGTACAGCCACTAGTCTCAAGGGCATGTGTTGCGCTAAAGATATGCCAGACCAGCTTTTTAGGTTTTAAATGTTGGCAAATGTTAGGTGATTTTTGAGCATGTGCTTATATAAGGAGAGCAAATGAATGGACTTTTTCAGTTTCACATGTGGTTGAGGTTTTGGCTCACTGAAGGATATTTCTATATATACCTACATGCTTGAGCTCCAGGGTTTTTAATGATGCCTGCTAAAGTGAAGTAGTTACATCTGTGAGTCATTAAATTCATTGGTCGTCCGTTCATACTCTTGAAGGCAGAGACTTGGTTAAGCATTGTCGTCACACATGACTTTACATAGGAAAAAATGCAGTCGTCTCAACCCGCTTTTAGTCTAAACATTTTTATTTAAGGGTGGTAGTCACAGCTTACACTGGCTCACACCATTTCCTGTTCCAAATACTGTAAACAAAGTTTTGGCTTCACATATAATTAGGTTACTGACAAACTCCTCCATCTTTCAAATAAACAAACCAGTTGTATGTGATTTAGGTGTAACACCTTAAAGGTTTTGAGCCTTGTGTCTTGTGCATTGACTTCTTTTTTTAATGTTGTTTAGTTTCTCCTTCAAACTTCTGTTGGGGTCATTTCCTAAGGAAAAGCACAAAGTTGTCCAGTGTGGTATTTTTTTCTAAATGACAAGACAGTGACATTGTGGTTCACTGCTCATTTACTTCTTCATGTCATTTTAATCAAGCCTTTAATTTTTCCTTCTTTTGATTTGGTGTTTCGGCACAGTGGCTAAGTGGGTAGCAGTGTCGCCTCATTTCAGTTCCTGGGGTTGTTCCCGAGTTAAGGTTGTCCATATTTTCAGGATTTGGCAGACATTCTTATCCATGTTTGTAGAAACTTTGTGAAACCTTTTGTGAAATATGTGTAAGCGTAAAACATGACATTAAAATCCTTATTGATGTTGAATGTATTTGCCATTTTCTACCCAAAAAGCACTTTTGACTGTAACTATATTGACTGTTCACTATAAATGAGTATTATTATTATTGTTTGTCATCATTCTTCTTATTACTGTTATTAGCAGGATAAGAGTACAAACTATTTTGAACTTTGTTGGCGTTAATATGCTGGTCCTGAGGTCTTTCTCGTCTTATCCAGTTGTGTTAGAAGCCCAACCCTAATCTGAAACAATCAACAGT
>JAYDZF010000001.1:8652817-8662912 GCA_034509105.1 Microcambeva barbata
GATTCTTAACAACTGTAGTTAGCATACAGTATAACACTTGGTTACCTTTTTGATTCTCAGTAGTCGTACATCTTTCCCTGCCATCTGCTCAGGGGTGAACTGATAAAACAATCAGTTAATTGGAGAACAATTAATTTATTATTTACTTTATTTATATTAATTATTTTTATACCCAAAAGCACAATGTTTTATATTTGCCAATCATTAGCATAAACTTTGCAAATGCTTTAATGATCTATCAGCACATGATAAAGACACTTGTACAGGCCCTTCTCTTTCATATCACAAAGAACCTCTACTATCTGTTTGAACTCCCAATATCGCTAAATGATGACTTAGGTACAGTTTAAAACAAAAAAAATGCTAATATAAGATATATCAGATTTATGAATTTTAGATGTCCCCATAAATTGCTAATTATCAGTTTGTCTAGTAACGTTACTGAAGGAATTACAAATCCCTTTTTAAAGAACTGTTAAATGTTATACATGTGTAGCTAGCCTGGTATATCTTATTAATATGTAAAACAATTAATCTTAACAGTACCATGGAATAGGGATCAAAGTCATCCACATATTTCTGGAATCCCTGTACAAACAAAGAAAAGAATTACCAGTTAGTTTTTATCCATGTTATTAATGAAACAACAAAAGTAAAAATAGGTACAACATAGACTGGTGTACTGATTTCATTATGATGATGTTACATGCTGTGAATAATAAAATACTTTTAAATCATTTTGTACACTTGACAACCCCTTACCTTTTCATTATTTAAAGGACATAATAATGTACCCTTAACCAGATTTACTTGTAGTTGTAGCATGGTGGTTTACTAATAGGCTCAACAAAGAATTGTGCAAAGAAAGCCTTCATAACTACATAAATACCTATAAATCTACCTATATACTGACACCCCCCCCCAACACAATGTGTGCCTGCCATTACAGTTTTGCTTGTCTTTGAGAATATGAAATGCAGAGTGTCGGACGAGGCTATAAAACATGTGCTAAATGTCATTTTGAGAATTGAGATTGCATTTGTACATTCATTTATCTGAAGGGCAGGTAAAATATGATGTGCATTTGGCACCCTGACACCCTGGAGTTATTGTTACATAAATAAAAACTGAGGAAGTAAATACGTGAATACATCAAGACTGCCAGAATGTGGCGATATTATTCATTTAGTTCTATTCTGAAGATCGGACAAAATGACTTTTTGTTTACAGATTTCCAAATAAATAATGTTAGATGTCACATTTTTCATTTAAGAGTGTATTTGGCATATTTGGTAATGCCTTACTGATTCAAAATGTTATCTCAGCACAAATCTGGGAACTGTTTTTTCCCACACTTGTTAATGGCTCACTGGTGCAACATTTCATCATCTAAGCAAATATTCTACAACTGTGCAGTTTTCTCTATGCTAATGCCTCACTGATGCAACATTTAATCTTTTCATAAAGTACTGCAAAATTGCATTTTTCATACATCGTATTGCCTCACTTATGCAACATTTTATATAAGAAAGTGTTTTTAATGCAAGTTGTAGAACTGTAGACCCACCAGCATATATCATACAGAAGAGAGAGCAAGCAAAACCAGAATTTGTCATCATAAGTAGTAAATATGGGATTTCTCTAGCTTTTGTATTCTCACCAGTGATTTACTGTATGCTCTGCTCTGAACACTTTCTTTTTGTAGTGTCCTTGCAGATCATTATCTGCACATTCTTCTTAGTAAATAACCTGCTTACTACACAAAATAAATTAGTCCTACCAGTTTCCAAATTATTTTGGTTAATCAGTGTTATAATGTAAATAAAAAAATATTTATTTTGCATCTGACGAACACAGAAAAAGTGGTCAAATACTGAAAGTAAATTTGTGTCATCTGATTTTGAATTTCCAGTTCTGATTTGTATTTATTTATTTATTTATTTATGCATCTATTTTTTTATTATTATTTACTTTTTTGCCATTCAATTAAACTTGATAAACAGTTTGATAAAAAAAGGTCCACAATGTCAAATACAACCACCAGCATTCAATCATGTCAGACATATTTTTGTTGTTTCCTAACAGCATATGATTAGAGTGTAGGTTTTCTTTCCAACTTATTTATTCACTAACGAGCAATTTGGAAACAGAGCCCAAGTTAAATGACATTGGGGAGCTTTTTTATGCCACCAAAGTCGCATAAAAATCTTGTATTCTTAAATTTTCAGTAAACCCTCACTTAAACAACAAATATTTGTTCCAAGAAATCAAGCTGTTTTGGAGCTCTAACAAAGACAAATGCTTTACACCTCAATGGTAAGGAGAACAAAAATACAGAAAAGAACAGGGAGCACTCAATAACAAATGCCATTGTGCAATCTTGAAACAGATTCCACATGCTGTATGTGATAAATAGTTTAATAAATACAGTAAAACTATTAAACAAAAAGCCATCTATATTTGCCCTGCAAAGACAAATAAAAATGATGAATAATGACTTATCATCATTCCCCATCACAAGATACCACATATAGAGCAGAAGACAGACAACACACAGATTGAATATTAAAAGGCACCAGTCAGTGGTCTCTGATTACTTGTTTCTTCTTGGATTTAAAGGATGTGTTGTACACCACCATCCTCTTAAGCATCTGTGGTGACTACAACAAAGAACCAGTGGTAGGTCAGTATTAAAACACAAATATTCCATTTCATGCTCTGTGCTGCACAAAATGTACATCTTAATAATAAAACAATTACATTTAGAACACTTGTTTCCTATACTGGATTATAAATGGATATGGGCTTATCAGGAAATTTCAGTACACAAACACTAAATCAGAAAAAGTCTGGATAAGGAATACATGAATGAATGCTGTGTGGCTTACATTTCTTTAACCTATTATTTAATTGTTTAAATCAATGAGAGTTCATGTTTAGTCTAGTCAACTTCGATGCAAACAAAACAAAATAAAAGTCAAACCATTTCTCATACTGTACCATCATTTCTCAACTTTGATATTGAAGCATTTACTTAATATACTTAAAGTATTATTAGTCTCATTTTATTAGGGCATAAGTTAAAGTCATAAGCCTCATTTTTGTATGAAATGGTACTCACACCTACGACCACACAACTGACTTAGGAATCTAGTAATTATATATTAAATGACTCTGCCATAACAGACGAGCTCATTGTCAGTCATGGCAACCCACTTGCTTGCAATGTTTGAACTGTGTTGCTGACAAACCTAAAACAAATAATAATTAGGAAGCCAAAAACGACAGATCTGGGGTATGGGGAAAAATAACACACATGACAATAGGTCTCTCTCACAAGTCTTAATGTGCAGTTTTCAGACTAAATCTCAATATTGTTGTTAACATTATATGGTCATGTGACTAGACAAAATTTCTTAGATTCAAACCGAGATGCTACGATGATAAATTATCAGTCTCAGACATGCTTGACCTATAGACACGTTAAACACTAACACAGACAAACTTTACTCTCAAGGTGAATCCCTACAAATACTATAAGCATGCACAGACACACACCAGCTTGTACTTACAGTGGGTTCTGGTCGTAATACTGGTCTGTATGAGGAGTGAGACTGTGGCAGCATAACTGGTTTTGAAATGAGATTCCCTTGTCTCCTCTGGGCAGGAGGACTGGGAGCTATTTGCTACGGAATGACCATAACGCATGATAGATTAAAAATATGTTGTAGAGAGTGAAAAATTAGAAGAAGAAAATGATCAAGCTTATACAGAACACCACAACCACACGTGGATCAGTCTTTGCTCAAAAGACAGATTGTAAAGCTCACCAATGGACTGCTGGATGTTGATATTCTGCTAGCATGAGAAGTGTTTCTCATAACCTAGACCACATTGACAACATTTCAATTTCATCTTGTGTCACTCATGCATAAAAGCAACTGTAACACAACTAATTATTATTTTTTTTAACTCAGAGCACAAGCAACACCACACAATACTCCATACTATATCAGAAAAAAAGCAATAGCTCTTCATACTCAACTAAAGAACAATGACATATTCTAAGCAGGCAACCCACAAAACAATCACAAAACCACACAAATCCATTCAATCACAGTGGCTCCTCTGCTGTATGGAGTTTCCACTTATGTTTAATGGATTGCTTTGCTACCTGTGCACTGGTCGGATAAGACGGTTCACTGTTTTTCTGGTGGCCACCTCGTATTCTGTAGCTATTGTCTTCCCACTCTCTACTATGCTCGTTGGGACTGTGGGGTTGTTGGTAGCTAGAAGCATAGTTTTGGTACATTGAGTGCTGGGGTGGAGGGGGTGGAGGAGGAGGTGGTGGAGGAGGATATGGAGGAGCAGGTGGTGGAGGAGGAGGTTGGGAAGATGATGGAGCCCAGGATGCTTGAGGATGAGCTTGAGATGCAGGAGCTGGCCGACTGATCAAAGGAGGTCCTTTAGAAGCGAGTGGAGGTGGTGTGCGCTGGGGGCGTGGGGAGGTAGAAGGATGGGCGGGGGTGAAAGAGGGCCTCAGCGATGGATGTGTGGATGTATGGTAGAAGTGGGATGAGGGTGGAGGAAGAGGTAAAGGTGGTGGTGGTTGGATGGATGTGGGCGGAGTAGGAGCCAGCTTTTTTAGAGGCTGCCTAAGACTCTGGTCCACTTCATCCAGGTTTATGTCGTCCAGGTCAGTGGTAGCAAGCTGAAAACCTCCAGGAAACCTTTTCACAGTGGATACTGGAGAACGGGATGGACTCATCTGCACAAAACACTATATCTATTAAGAACGTGAATTTTAAATGCCTCTGTATCACAGCACACAGCCTCATACATAACCTTCAGTTATGCAGTGTGGAAATTAGCATTTCCAAATAAGTCTCCATTTCTAACATGACCAAAACCATGAGAGAGAGAGCTTGTTGATAAATTGTATTAGTATTAGCAATAAAGAGCCTCTTCAGTGGTAATATCATCTCTTTCAGAGTGTTCATATTTTTATATTTTCAACTGGATATACTAATCTCTTCGTTTGACCTGTTAGCAGATAGCTATTATTATTTTTATTATTATTATTACAATTATTATTATTTCGTAGTAGTAGTATCTTTTTACTCTCCAATGTGTTCATATTCTATACATTACATACACCAATATCTTTGTTTATACTATTAACAGATTCAATGCAATTTAGTAAGTATAGTTTACTGAAAATATAATCCCTTGACACCTAGCATTCAACTTTGGGTTTATTCTCCCTAGTTTTTGTGATAATGTATGTGTCTGTTGATGCTGGTTTGTTCATATAAGGTTAAACAAGACTTCTGAGATGTTAACAATTTGGTCTTAAAAGGTTTTAGTGTTTAATATTATTTTCACTTGTTGTTTCAGGGACATTCAATATTTTCTCATACTTCAATCTGAGAAAGTGTGAACTAACTACTAATCTGTTTTAGACTTGGTGTGCCACATGGTGTTTGTGTTTAAGGAAATAAGAGTTAAAATATTACATAACCACATTTGGCTACAGGTTTTATACAAACCTGTATAAAAGGTACACATTATTCAATTCACTTAGACAACATTTTATCATTACTGCTTTTGCTGCTTTCGCATCATTTTAATTTCTGTTTAGACTTCCTAAACCACAACCGTCTCATGCCTAATGATACATGATGTAAAAATAAACAGCATCTTCCCAGAGCCACAAGAGTTTTTACCTCAGAAGAGTCATTCTCCACTGAGGAGATCTGCTCCAGTCTAGTCTGGCAGAGCCTCTCCACCCAGTACTGCACCTTATCAGACTCCTCAAGATCTTCCCGCTCAGTCTCTGTTACCTGCTCAAACCAGCACAGCCAAGCTAAAACACTGCCAGGTCTGCTCAGCACAATCCTGCTCACTTAATCTTTGTGAACAACCAGCTTCTCTCAAACAAATGCTACTAATAAAATCTTTATCAATGGCCAGTAATTAAATATACTTCCACAAGATATATATATACTAACAGGAAAACAAAACTAAAGAAATCAAACTGTAGAACACTTGGCTATATATTATACCTCTTGCAAAAGTCGATTAATTTTCATCTGCTTCTCCCGCTCTAATATCTCTTCCTTCTCTTTGGCCAACTTTATCTCAAACTCCATTTCTTTTTTATTCTTTCTCTCTGTTGGAAGAGTGTCTGTCTTTGACAACTTCTTTTTCTTCTTTTTGGTGTCTTTTCCTTTCTGTGTGTATTGCATGTTAATTGTTCAATGTACACAAACACATAAAACCAATAAAAAGCAACAACATTCCAACGACACCAAAAGTCCAAAAGGCTTCCACAATGATACTTTTATTCATTTAGTGGAGGCTATGCCCAGACAGCAGGCCAAATCAGATTCATTTTTGACCTGCACGGTGTAATCAAATAAACATGATATTATGAATGATCAATTTTAATAAGACAGATTTGTAAGTCTTGGTTATCACTGCCTAGCCTGATCATTTACATTAATTAATGCTAGTATGCAAGCATGTGTACAATGTGATTAATGTGTCACACATTTATAGCTAATGCTTTGGAGATTCTTTTGATTTATTTGCAAAGTATATCAGAGCCCTCACAATAAACCTTTTTTGGAAATGTTCCCATCCCTAAGCAAAGGTTTCAGTAGTTATTTACAATAGCTTAACTATAATAATTTCACATAATAATGTTTATGGTAGCTATTGTTACTCTTATTGGGTATAAATAATATAACATGTTTTAAAGGTTCTGGTTTTTCAGTTTTACTAACTGGCTGTATTCAATGAGGGTTATTCAAATTTCAATACCAAATATCACTTTTCTACAGTCACCTTGCTTTGCATGACAAATCATTACTTCTCCCACCCTCACCCAGCAATAATATAAATGTTTTGAAGATCCCTATTATCTAGTTAAATTTCACACAATGTCCTCACAGTCGACACGGCTACTTTCAAAACTCTAACATACAGAGCAACGAACTTTCTCACTTTCTATTAATTTATCATTGGGCATTACTGACATCTTTAAAACAAAAACATAGCACCTGGTTTTGATCTGTTTATTAAGCTGCTGAGAAGATTTTGATGGCAAATGATGTAAGAACTGTCTGTCTGAACAAAGCCTCAAAATACTATGAGTGTGTCAAACTATCCATTACAAACATCACTGCATTTCATTCCAGCACACATAGTACCTTTCTAAGTGTGGGCAACTTTCCTTCATACCGGTAAAACCAGCTGCGAGCTATAAAAAAGTGAAAACGTGTTGAGCCTTCAATGTTGAAATGCACCAGCCATTAATAAGTTATACAACCAAAAAGGTAAAGGTAAACCCACAGACCATTTGCATCTTTTATGTTTTATAAACTTAAATGTGCAGAAAGGGAAGGGGTTGTCAAAGAAAATGTTTTACATGCACCATCACAATTAAGTTTGAACTCACATCTCTGCCCTCATTTTCGTCCTTGTCACTGTAAGCTTGAGCAGCTGTATAGATCAAGGGCAAGCCACAGCACACCACACACAGATAAAGAAGAGAAACAGAAAAGAAGTAGAGTTGCTTTGCATTCATAAAGTGTGAATGCACATATGAACATGCTCCAGCATATTTGCTTTCAGCATTTGATCAGGTCAGAGTATTAAGGTTTTAGTAAACTGTTTTCATACTCATGCATGTAAAAAGGGGTTCATTGGCAGCATTGCAGCATGTTCGTTATTATTATACCTGAGCTTTTAGGCTTGGCAGGGGGTGGTGAACGGGATGGAGGAGGCGGCGAAGGAGAAGGTGAAATGGTTTTGGACTTTTCTCTCGAACCCCAATCCTCTTCCCACTCCTTGTTGTGCTTTTTCTCTTCTGCATCAATCCTGTAAAATATACAGAGAGATGAAATACACTATACTGTCCAAAGTATTTTCTCGTCTGCCTTCACACATGTTTGAACTTGAGTGACCCAACCATTGACACTATACTCTTCTGGGAAGGCTTTCCACAAGGTTTAGACTTGTGTATAGTGAGGTCAGAAACTGATGTCAGATGAGAAGACCTGGCTCGCAGTATCTGCTCTAATTCATCCCAAAGATGTTCTTTCAGTTTGAGGTCAGGACTATAAGTTTTGCCTCACCAAACTTGCTCATCCATGTAGTTACATGTACATAGACCTTGCTTTGTGCACTGGTACACGGTCATATTTAAATAGGCAGAAGCCAAACTGTTCCCAAAGAGTTCCCAAAAAGCCCAAAAGCTCTTGCTATGCATTAGGAGTTAATTTTACTGGAACAAAGGGGCTGAGCCCAACCCATGAAAATCTACCACACGTCATAGTCATCCAATGACCAGTGTTAAATGTGAATTACCTCAATGCTCAAAGACATTACATGAGTAACCAGCAATCTACTTTGATGAATGGGTTTGAGAGCATTTCAGTAAACTTGTCACTATACATGTGAAAAGCAGGATAAACCTCCATTATGCAAGGAGACAGCCATCCATCAATTCAATGCAGAATCCCTGCCAAGATCTCTTGGCACCAGCCAGATAGACCTAACAATAGTGGAAACGTGTTCTGTGTTCAGATTAGTCCATCTTTCAGCTTTTTTCAGGAAACCTGGACACTGATTTATCTGTGCCTAAGACAAAGGGGCCATCTGAAAAAGCAAAATCACTACCCATGGTATGGGGGTGCATCAGTGTCCACTGAACTATATGTTGACATGCAGGTATATGTTACGATTTTAGATAGACATGCGGTCATCAGGGTGACGTCTTTCCTGAAAAGTCCACGGTTATATCAGCCAGCAAGAACCTTAGTTACCAAATTATTACAATGTCATAAAATCCGAAAGGTTTAAGAGTTTGACAGAAGGCTCCTGTCATTTTGGCGATATACAAGCACATATTGAAATGAAACAACGTTCCTCAAAGACCATGGTGCAACAGAATAAAAAGGTGCAAGACAATACAATACACAGTGCTGATAAACAACTGTATAATAAATACAAAAATACATTTGTAATCTAAAAAGTAATTAAAAGAGACAAGGCTAGAGACAGTGTTGCTCAGTACATGGTAATGAGTAAACTATGCACATCTTTATCAAACTCTTTCCCTTGTCTTTATAAACCATGACAAAGAACTAGAACATAAAAAAAATCTACTTAAAACTGAAAAAGGGTGACAACAAAGTGAGCCTCCCTGCAAAGCATCAGCCTATAACTCACTAGGAAACAATTACTGAGCAACTGGTTTTGGTACGTTTCTCTATAATGTTCGTCCGGTTAGTCTAAATTACGGTAGTTGTTAAAAAGGAATCAAAAGAGTGTATTTGACTCATTATAAAGAAGTGACAATGGATACATAAACAGATTAATTTATACAAACACCAAATGGATTAAATAGATGTCGTTCAAATGGAAAAAAGTTTAGGTTGTTTCTTCGGATTTTTAACACAATTCTTGCATAAGATTCTTAATTTTTTTGCTCTAATATATATTTTATTATAAATAAGTTGTCTATAATCTCAGATTTTAAATATGTGGTTTATGTGTAGATTTAAACTTTTTTTCTGAAGGTTTTCTGAATTCATCACACAAGAAACATACCTTTGCATCTCCTTTCGATATCGTTCGTCTTCCTCTGCAGTTTTTTGAGATATCTCCATCTTTCTTCTGCAAGAAAACACCAAGAATTACAAAATGTAGATAGTAACTAGAAACATGTAGAAACATTTGCATCTCTAAACAATAAATCATAGGAAATTTAAATGTAGGATTAAGTAAATTACATTTGCAGCTGGACATTACTCACAAATGTATGATAATATGAGACAGACGGATGATAATTTTATGCAAATGCTTATGCTTAATAACATTACACATGAAAATACAAACTGTTGTGATTTAACAGACTATTATTGAGAAATAAATATATAAATATATAGAGACAGACAGGTAGATAAACATTATTATTACATTATTTTTATTGCTGATTGTTCATTTAGTAAGGAACTGGTCTTATTTATTTATTTTATTTACTAACAGTCGCTCTTTTTCCTGCTGTTCTTTGATGATCTTGTTGGT
>JAYDZF010000001.1:8769149-8781496 GCA_034509105.1 Microcambeva barbata
TATATATATGTATATATATATATATATAATTTTTTTTTTATTTTATTTTTTTACATTAAGTCAATGGAATCAAGTTTGACTCAAAAGGCAATTTGCACCTCTGGCCGGCAGAGGGCCTGCGATGTTCATTTAGTCGTGGTGGCTTGTTTAGAGTTTAGTGACTTGAAGAATTTAGGGGTAGTGGGGGATGAATGTAAGGTGGTCTGGCCACCTACTGCCTCGCTGACGGGCCCTCTGCACCATTACCACTCCATGCACATTCTAGGTTAAGGGCTCAGGTTTTATTTTTGGACTGCTATGGAGTCTGAGGCTTCCATTTGAAGAAAGGGATGATAGTTGAGCTTAACATGAGCCTCCAGGTCTGATACTTTAGGCTGGGAGAAGCAGGCAGCAGCCAGCCACCCCTAACTTGAAGAAATACAGGTAAAATAAATACAAACCAGATTCAGCTTTTGCTCTTTGAAAATGTGCATGCCAGTGTGCCAATGTCATTGACACAGATGTTATGTTTTTGAAACAGGTGTTATGGGTAATGTGATTAGTCCCTCAAGCACATTGTGTTGTATTATAGCAGGCTGTTTTAACTTGTTGGATGAAAGTATTTTTAACTGCTTTATTATAATACATGCTAAAGGTTGATTATGAGTGAAATTCAAACCACTGTACTAGTCGAGTCATTATAAAAACACTTTTAATGTTGTACTGTGACTGTTTATTTGAGTGACATATTGTGAAAGTATGTTTTTTTTCTGAATAAATTATTCTTTTTATGAATTAAAGGGGACTGTGTCTGAAGTGTGCTTCTTTGCGCGATCTGTTGGAGACATCGGTTGGTAAGTTCTTTTCTTGTTTTAAGGTGCATTTTGGCTCAAACCTTTTTGCTTAAAGGTTTGTGCTATGAACATGTCATTGTGCAGAATCTGAATATACTGCCTGTCTATTCTTACACTTTCCACTTTTGAACATGTGTTGGTGTTACATCAAAATGGCTAACCTTTCAGAGCCTTAAAAGGATCACCCCTTCTCATATGTCAGGCGACCAGCTTAGTATCTTTTGGAGGTTTGGCCACCCTCATGTTTTTGGAGCATTCATATCATCTTATATTCCATTTAATGATATTTTACTTTGTATTTAAATATATTCCATTTACTGATAGTGTATTTCCATAAAACATTATATTCATCTTAGTTGAAAACACTAATCCTAGTGACTATCAGCAAAGAAATGCATTAGCGTTAGTAGCAAATATACTGTAAACATAATAATAATAATAATAATAATAATAATAAAATAGGTTATTACACCAAGGTTGTAATTAATCTGTTACTTGGTTTATAAGCAGAGTGCTACTTAACTATGACAGGGTCATTAAGATCTGTCTCTTCTTTGCTTTCGGCCTAAAATTAGGCTAAGAAACTATTAACATTAGGTGGGGGTAGCTCTGTGCGGTGAGTCAAAAAATTGTACCAGCCAGCAGTCCAATATCTTGATAAAAAAGGACAAATTTATTCAGAACAATACAAAACTTACACACACCCTCACACAGTCACACACTCACACACAAAGGGTACAAGTGAAATATTGGCTTACTTGTTTTTTTTTAATATACAATGGTGGACCAAGTCCAGTGTTTACCAAATGACAGTTGAAAAGAACATACACTGTAAGTTAGTATAAACAAAAAAATATACAGTGCTAAAAATGTATTTGCCCATTTCTGAATGTTACTGCTGCATGTCTTCTATAGCTCAAGCACAAAAGCCTGTGTGGTTCTCACAAACAATTCCCCTCATAAATGCTTCAAAAAGTCAAAGACTTAAACCATATTTAGTCATACTGAAGTCAAATGAATGTATTTGTACTGTGGGAAACTGGAACACCTGGAGTAAACCCATGTAGATACAGGAAGAACGCTCAAACTCCACACCGAATAAACCTCAACCGCCCCACCTGGGGATTAAACCCAAAACCTTCTTGCTGTTCGGTGACAGTGCTACCCACGTAGCCACCGTGATGCCTCTGATCTTAAGACAATCATTTTTCAAAGAGGCATGATTATTAAACATGATTATTAAATGATCTTTTATAATTGATATATTATCATTATGCAAAAACAGACATCAGAAAGGCACACATTCTTTTTATAGCACTGTATTAAACATGATTGTACATAATGATAAGAGTAAAGTAACTATACTATGCTATATGCCTTGAATTAAAATGGAATGTTCATGAAATGTGCTGACAAAATAAAGTAAAACAAAAATATTTTGATTTATAATAGCATAGTATTTACATAAACACAACCACATCAATAAAATAAACATATTTGCAGAGCTGTTTCAAATTGGATGCATAATTTTTAATATAACAAAAGTGGTGTGACCATTCGCTTCATGATACATTATATCAATTCAGTTATATATGTAGTACAAAGAATAACACATAATCCCATCTAAACTAAAATTTATTCAACATGTATATTAGTTACCAATTAATGTATGGCATCCATGAAACATTCCAGTACACCCTTAGAGGTCATTGTACAGGTCCCCTGGGAAAAAACAAAACAAAATAATTGTATTAAATTTCATGATTTACAGTTGTAATATTGCATCTTGAATGTAAACATTTCATAATTGAAATAAAAATATTTCATTATTTTTTTCAAGGGGCTGACATTTTCATGGCTGTAAATATCCGCAATGTAGCCCAAGCGGGCCTGCTTTCCCAGCAGTACCCACCACCTCTACTTCCAAAACCAGGAAAGGAAAATGTCAGACTCCAGAAGTTACTTAAGAAAGCCGCCAAGAAAAAAGTTGCCTCACAAGTTTCCCAGACACAAGTCCCCTTCCGCTCATGTCTCTCTCCAGTAACCGAAGCAAGTCCTGACCTGGAGCACAGTGACCACTCAACTCCACCCAAAACACCAGAGACACCCATCTATGGAGGGACACTGCACCCACGCTTCAACGTCAGACCACTGTATCAGCATGCATCATCACCTTACCCTCATCACAGAGGCATCCCAAAAAGCCATCCAGCAATTCCACAGCCATATGGTATACCACACCAAATGGTCCCACAATTCACATACACAACTCCATGCTTTTCTGCTGGAGTATCATCGGCTCCATCTTTTTCTGCAACATCAATTAGTGATATATCTCTACCAACTGAGATAATCAGACCAGCTGCTTTAAAACCAGATGCAACACAGCTCTCTCTGTCGATTCAGAACTTAAGCAAAGTCCTGGAAGCAAAAATGGAGGCAAGTCTTATGCCCACTTTTATCATCTCTAAGGCTGCTAGTCCTCAGCCAACAAAACCTTTGTTTGATGTCCCTCAAATTAAAAACTATACTTCTAAAACAGCACCATTAGGACCTTCCAATTATACATCAACAAGTCAAAGAAGTAGAACCCCAATTGCTGAGATTATACGAGGTCCAACACCAACATTTGAAGTACGGAAGATTGTGAAATCAAACACAGAAATCAAACGGGATAAAACACCAACCAGAGAAACCAAAAGGGCTGCAACACCAACACCTGAGATAAAAAGAACAGTGACACTTTTATCTGAAATCACAACTGAAACAATCTCGACCTCTGAAATGATAAGAGATAAAACACCCACTAGGGAAATGAAAAGAGTCATAACACCAACATCAAGTGGTCATACACCTACCTCTGAAATCAAAATAGAAACAATTCCAACTAAAGCAATAAAGACTGGGACCAGTCCAGTTTTTGAAATCAGGAGTACTACCCCAACGTCTGAAATGAAAGGTCATTCAAAAGTTGAAACCGAGTCAAAGAGAGGAAGAACTCTGACAAGGGCAACAATTGAGGTTTTAGCTTCAAAAACCTCTTCAGGAAGACCAAAAACTCCATCACATCATGTTTCACCTGCTAGAACACCCATCATAGAAATTTCTAAACCGAATCCCCTTTTGTTTGCTGTCTGTCCTGTCTATATAGAGGGTAGAAGATCCAAAACACCAACCTCAAGCTTAGTAGGACCTGATGATGAAACACCTAAAGAAGATTTTTCTGAAGCCACACAAAAAAGGGATGTTCATGTAGAAACTTCTGAAGCTACACTTCCAACTGAAAAGATTACACAATATGAGTTGTCAGAACCAAAGACTCATGAGAAAGATGCTTTAAAACATCCAGAAACTATTGAAATCGAAAGCCCAAAGACTCATGTACTTGAAACTCCCAAACCTATAACTCCCAAAGCTGAACACAAAGGACTCAAAACACCAAGTAGTGAGTTTTCTGAACCTATAAATCCTCTATTAGGGTATCAAAGACAAACTGTACCTGCATTTGCAGGTCAAAGGCCCAGAACCCCAACAAAAAAGACCAAGTTCAAGTACTATGGATTAACCCCGGCTGAATATGTTGCTTATGGGGGAATACAGAGTTACATACCTGCTTTTGGCATCTCTAGATCTATATCACCAGCTTTTGTGGAACATCAACAAGAAATCTCAGAAGGACATACTCAAGATATTGATGGTGAAAAAGATGAAACAACTACTAACAAAAACAAAAATAAGTCACCTTTGGGTCAAGTACCAAAATTCAGCAGTCTAGATAACAAAAATGAATCAACTGTAACTTTGCCATCTGCTGAAGTCTCAAAGCCAGCAGTGCCAGTAGTTGAGGCAATGCTAACATCCAAGGAAGAGACGTCTATATTAGAAGAAAAGAAAAGCAAAGAAAAAGATATTGGTGTCCCTATAGTTAAAATTCCAACTATTGTGGTATCTCAAGTTGATACACCTCCATCAGAAGCACCAATGGCAGTAACCACAAATTCTTTTACACAGAAAGTTAGTGCTCCAACGAATGGGATGCCAAAACCAAAGACACCACCTCCTGACACTCCAAAAGAAACCACTAAAAATGAAATTACAACAAAACCAAGGTCTGTAAAAGATATAACTCCTGACCAAAATGCAAACAATATTCCAAAAGAAACTGCAAGCACCACTAAAATAAGCAAACACTTAGGGTCACTAACAGCTCTTATGACCTCAACAAAAGCAGCTGAAATTGTCACAACTGAAAAGATAGAAGATATGCCTTTGGTCAAGACTGAGATTGAGAAAGTTAAAAATAATTTGGTGAATGAATCAAAGATTATTTCACAGGAAACTAAACCTGCAGAAGGAAAAAAAGAGGACAGCTCCCCTCCCACTACAGAGCCTCCACCGAAGGGAATTCAGAAAGCAAAAGGGTTAAAGTCGAAGCTTAGTGGCTGGTCTCGTCTTAAGAAACACCTGGTGGTGGAGGTTGAGGAGCCCAAATACCCAGAGACTAAAGCGGAGCTTAAAAAAGATTCAACTGAAGGTACTGCCCAAAAATCAGATAAGCAGAAAGACCAAGACAAAGACAAAAATAAAGACATCACTGGTGAAAAAGAGGGTGGTGATGCTCCCAGGGCTGCAAAAATGTGGGATGCAGTGTTATTTCAAATGTTTTCAACCAAGGAGAGTATCATGCAACAGATTGAATCTAACAAAACCGAAGAACAAAAGAAAGAAGAGGATAAACAAATTGATCCCAAAGATATTCCTACATTTGCTCATCGCCTTCCAATTCTCCTTTACAGTCCTCGATTTGATGCCAGAAAACTGAGAGAGGCAGCCTCACGCCCAGTAACGAAGATTGCAACAGTTTTCGAGATGGGTCTCATTGGACGCAAAAATAAGGATGAGGAACCAAAAGACTTTAACAGGACAGCAAAAGGGTTTAGCTTCTCATAATCAAATGTGAAGCTAAAAAAGTTGAAGGATATTGAATTGTATTTTTCAGCAATTATGTATAGATCTGTTTACCACCACTAAGTCATCTTAAAGTTTTAACTAAATAGCACCTTCAAACATGCCATCTTCCAGTTTTTTATTCAATTTTGATGATACTATCTGCTTAAATTTTAAGATAAAGGTAGTCAGGGGTATTGAGAGACGAAGGTCTGATTGTGTGTTCAATAAAGGAACAAGATCAACAAGGTCAATGAAAGTTGTAGATTGCTAGATCAGTCGGGTTGAGCAGAAACTTGGAAAGAGTAAATGTGCATAAAAGAAAGAGTAAGAAGTGCAAGACTCTACAGGAATCCCACACAGTGGTTTGTGATGTATCCTGATGACTAAAGCATGCTGAAAGCATGACAGGCAGCTTACACTGACTTAATTTTTTTTTCATGAAAACATAGCTTGGTAGATAATGCTTAAGTGAATAGCCCTCAGCATGGCTTTTAAATTTAGTCATCTTGTTTTGTTTATTGTCTGTGTTCTGTTGTTCGTCCGTTTTGTGCATGTCGTCCAAAATCTGTCTGGGTACATACACATTCTCTGTAAATGTAAAGAGAAGTGTAAAACCCTGAGTTTTACGATGCATGAAATGAAATATTTTATATTTTTTGTAATAAAAAAATGGTATTTGGGGGAAATCATTGAGCATAGAATAATTTATTGGTGCTCTCAATATGTGAAACGCACATCAGTGATTTTCATCCAGGTTCTCTGCACAAGCTTGGAGATTAAAAAATATTTATGTTTAAAAACGTTTTGTACTTGACTGATTGCATTAATGGCTGTGTGCCTAATGAATGAGGAATAGGTTTAATCTTTAATCGTGACATCTGGAGAAAACCCATGCAGACACATGGAGAACATGCAAACTCAAAACATAAAAGTCCCAGGCTGTCCCACAATCTTGCTGTGATGCACTAGTGTAACCCAATAGCCACTGTGCTAATTTGGGACACATTTGTTCATTTATATTTGTGTGTGCTGAGGATGTCTTGCTTCCACTGATAAATCTCACCTGATTTTCCATTTGGGTAGTCACTATACTGGTCATCATCAATAGAAATCTTTTCATATTTACCATGACCAGTCACAACAAACTTGTAACGTTTTCCAGAAGCAGTAGCCTAAAAGAGAAATGAAGGTATACATATAAATGAGTAAAATATTGTAACAATGATAGAGACAACGTAATGTGCATGCTGCAATCATAGAAATCGAATATTAACCTTTCCTGCTGAACCTGAACGTCCTGTACCTTCTCCAATAATTTCCCACATGTTCTTCTTCTGCAGCACATCTCCTGCCTTAACATCCTAGGAAAAACACATACAACCGTCTTTAAAATGGCCTTCAAAACTTAAAAAAAAAACCACATGCAACGTGTCAGCACTCCACCAGGGGGCAATATAAACAGGAGCTCCCACTGGTGCAGTTCATGATGAAATCATTTACTGGGATAGCATAATAATTTGATAAGAGAAAAGAAAAGAAAGACTTTAACTTTTAACTATTTTACCTTGGAAAGGAAAAATAAGGAGGTAGATGTAAGAAGCAGAGAATAGAAACTGGAAGCAGAAACGATAACAGAGTGGGTTTTTTTATTATTTATATAAAATATTTTGTATACAATATATATTTAAAGGAAATGTTCTGTGGGGAAATATTCAGGAGCACTCTTTTATACACTTTTTCACAGTAAACTGACTGGCCTTTCTCAGCAGACACTTACGGATGGTCTAGGGTTTGGATGTCTTCCGCTTCCATCAGAACTTCCTTTCACCCACTGGGTGATTAGATCGGCCACACCAACTTTTATTCCATCAGTGTCCTGGTATAAATTAAAAAAACTATGAGAACAAATACGATTTTCCGTTTCATCTTAGAAAGTAACACAGTAGTCCAGGTGGTTGTGTGTGCATGGAGCAACTTGCTTTGTATGCAGAAATATATTTATTTATTAAATATGAATGGTTCCAAATGAATTAGTGAATATGTAGGTATTACAATGAAATAGACTGGGACCTTGACTGATTGCATTAATGGCTGTGTTTGTATTAATGGAGGAGACCTTAACAAGCACTCCAGGATCTTTCAGAACCTCTTCTAAAACTAAGACATGGTGGACATTCAGGTATTGAGTAAATTCAGTGTTTCTTGTGCCATAAGAAGCAGAGCCACCCAGGTCATCACTGAACGACCTCAAACAAGCATATGGCATATGCAAAGAAGGAATGTAAATACGTGTAAATAAAGGTATTCTATTCTATTTTGCTGTTCTATAGAGGACATTCGGGATTTGTTTAGTCTATCCTTAGAATAGAATGTGGTATATTTGTACGCATTTGTGCAAGCTTTACTTATTTAGGGTCAGTAGAGATGAATGTATTGGAGTTTGTTCTTGGAGACACACAGCTTTACTGTGCAAACTAAAACATCAGTCTCTGCTGCCACCATATATTGCTGCAGGTCTTTTGCAGTCACCAAGAGGAAATTCCCACAGTCACAAGGAGAACATAAAAACTCCACACAAACAGAACCCACCAGCCCAGCTTTACATTTATGCTGTGAGGTGACAGTGCTACTACTTAACCACTTTCCCACCCACATAGTATGTGGAACATTCTAAACCAATAGTCTTAGCCGAACATGTTATGTGGTCATTATTAGCCAATCATTGGGTTTTTTTATGTTTAACACCACTGTTTTCTTGCCAGTCCAGTTATTCCAGAATCACTGGATGCAACATATCCAGGACAATACTCAAATTCAGTAATATAAGCAAATATTAGCAAGTCAAATTTAAAACATATGTCAAATACATTGTTTCTTTCTAATGTGACATGAAGTAGACTGTCAGAATTATTTCATGGATGTTTGTTGGTGATCAGATACATTCACGTTCTGATCAAGTTACATGTTCACATGACCTTGACCTTCTCAAATTGCACTGTACATAAAGCACAGTGGTGAAAAACGTCTTCTATGTTCTAATTATACCACCTGGCTGTTCCAAGTGTTCTTGTGAAATGTAGGTACGTAGGCCAACCATGAGGCCGACCTCTGTTCCAAGTTGATTATGGCTTTCACTTTGATTTTATGGAGTCACAAGCTTTCTAATCCTTTCCAGATTTTAATGACTTTGTTTCCTATCTGTATTTAATATGTTTACAGAGCACTGTAAAAAAGTGTGTAGTGTGGTACATAATTATTTGTATGTTGTCTGTAGGTTCTTACTACCTTTGTTGGAGTGGTTTTAGAAGCACTTTGGTTCCAGGCCTCTCCAGCCTCAAACAGATTCTTTTTGGCAACGACCGGTTCAGGAACACTTGGAATATCTACCACAGCTGGCTTGGTTGTCTTTGCTTCTTTTGAAGAGCTCTTTAGAACATAATTTGAACATTAACGCCATTAGAAAAGTTTAGTTTTTTCTTAGATATTCAGGCCTAAAATCTGTTCATAGCATTACATCAAACAAAGAAAAATCTATCATCTTCCCACATGTTAATGTTGGACATTGATTATTCAATCTTCAAACTACTGAGCCAATGAGTCAGTTTCATCAAAGTACACAGGAATCACAGCAAAACCAGAATTTGCTTAGGGGTCGCCAAAGCTGATTGTAGGCTGTATTATTGATTTGGCATGGTTTGTTTACGCTTCCTGATTCAATCCTCATATTTATTTAGGCTTGGGATTGACTAGAATGAACTGGTTTGTGCAACCTAGTGGTTACGGTGGCACCCAGCCAACCGACGGCAATGCAGAGTTTCTAACCAGACTCACCACTTGTGTGCTAGTGAAAAATCCTGCTGCTCCACCGGGGCACCAGAATTTGCCATTGAAGAATTTGCCATTTTCTCAAATGTATTGCCCACAGAAGTACATGCATGAGAGGTTCAATAATGAGGAGTCATTGTTTGTCTACACTGATCAAAACAAGCATCAAGGAATAATTTCAAATGAACTGCTAAGCTGGGATCAGCTGAAAACATTTCCTTCCAAGTTAGACTGTGTGGTCTTGTCAAAGAACTCACCTCCACAGCATTAGTGTATTGTTCCAGCTTATCATCAATCTTGGCCAGCAGTAGTGGAGGCAGAGTCTTCTTAAAACTGTTGCTAATTGCAAATAAAATTGGGACATGTCAAAAACTGCACAGCATGTAAAAACTTTAAACCGCCTCATCTGGCCCAAAGCCCATATCTGAATAATAACATAATATTGTACCTTGTGGAGTATTTTTTTTCTTTCTTTTGTGTTTATGACATGTTCCCACAACCTAATTCAATTAGATGCTAGTCACCTTTTCATTTTAAAGCAATAAATCCAAGTTTATGTTGATGTTGATCTGCACAGTTGCAAAATATATAATAATGCATTGTGTGGTGATAATAATAAGGATAAAACGTTAGTAAGTGTGAGACATCTGTTTGTGATTAGTCAAACAGGCTGGTGATTACTAACTCTTGTACGGATGATGCAATGCTTTCCCATGACGAACAGCCCATTAATGTAACACTAAGTTGCCCCACAGAGATAAGGCTATACATAGGAAGTGATGTCATTCTGTTTGTAGAAACACATTACTGGGTACAAAAATACATATACTTTGCTTAACTGTTCAACATATCATAGTTGTACAGACAAAGACAACATTCAGACAAGATATGACATTGTGTACTGCCCTAATCGAGAATTATTTTAAGTCAGCTTTGTCCTAAGACTCATCATTAAGAATGGATGTTCAAAGTTTTAAAGGTCTAAGGTTTGGTATATGATTTAACTGTACTACCTCTCAGCCACCCATTTCTTTGTTTGGTGAAATGCTGCCATATTATTAAAAACATGTATGCTAGGGTTAGTAGTGACTTAGCAACACAATGTCAATTAGATATCATTTCTTTGCCTTCACCTTCCTTGTGTATGTTTTCATTTCAGATATAACCTGTTTCTCTCATTAGGTCATATTTTTGCAGAAAAGTGGGTATTTTGGTCCCAGTAACCCTATAAACTATGCATGCTGATAAGAAGCCCCAGACTTTAAGGAGCCGGGTCTTAATCCACCACAATATCTAACAAACAACCAAAGAAAACCTGCACATTGTCCACATCTGGATCAGACAATCCATAAATCCCTTCTAAAAATGAGATAGCAGCACATGAAGGTGACCTAAGGCACAAAGGCATGAACGCCAATGTTTACTCTTAGACATTATCCTCTCAGATAGAATGTCTGTAGTAAACAGACAATGTACTTCAAGCCAAGCCACTTTTAGACACACAAGAACATTTAGTAGAGTGGCTGGTGTGCTCTGTTAGGTTGTTTTAACTCACCTTTTCTTTAAAGATCTATTCAGGGATTCTGTTCTCTCTGTGATCTAAAGTTGAAAAAATAGAGCACAAATTAACAAGGACATGGGAAAACATCATAATGACATGTCAACAACTATGTGAAGGCACCTCTCATGCACATTTACTTTTTACATGCAGTATATTACCTTTTAAATGAGCATATTAATGTTAATGTCAATGATGATTACATACTAGTAGAATATTGTCCTTGTATTGATGCTTTCAAAAGATTGCATGATTTGTTATTATTTGGCCTGTTGGTTAGAGAACTGGGCTTGTGATCAGAAGGTTGCTGGTTCGATTCCCAGAGCTGACAGGTCACGACTAAAGTGCCCTTGAGCAAGGCACCTAACCTCTAACTGCTCCCCGGGTGCCGTAGCTAGGCCGGCCCACCGCTCCGGGCACGTGTGCTCACTGCCCCCTAGTGTTCACTAGTGTGTATATGTGCGTTTTACTGCTCGGATTGAGTTCAAATGCAGAGAACGAATTTCACTGCAAATTAAAAATCTATTAAAATATAGATTTAAGAAATATGCTAAACATTTTACAATATGCCAAGCATTTAAAGTGAGGAATGCATTTTCATACACAAAAAAGGATTTGATGGAAGTTAAATGATTATTTTATTATGATGCATACTTAGTGTAAGTAACAAAGTATTTGATGAAAAACACAATAGATAAAGCCACAGTCTCACAAGACACACAAACCTAGTTGGATGTTAATCACACATGATGAAGGCTAATTCTAGTGATTACTGCAATATGTTGTTGGTAAAACAACTGCAGAAAGACCACACAGAATGAGACTAATCATGACTTGTGCAGGCAATATTAAACTAGGCATCATGCACAATGACACTGAGGCCGCTTGCACATTAAAGTATAACAGCATACAAAGGCAGTGTAAACGCTCAAAAAATCAAATGACACATCAAACAAAAAATGAGATTATGAACTGGTAAAGACTGTAACGGTGTAGGATTATTTTCCCTTTTTCTGTACTGACTCAATGTTTCTATAAGGAAATTAAGTGAGACATATTGAAACCATAATTATTCATTGATAAATATATTTTCTCTTGGACAGAAAAGGTTAAAAATGATAAAACTCACTTTGAAGTGTCATTCAAAATGGATGTTTTCTTTTTAACATGGACTGGTAATC
>JAYDZF010000001.1:8880061-8890106 GCA_034509105.1 Microcambeva barbata
TGACTTCCTGGGTTGGTTGGAACAAAGACCAGCAGCCACATGGCCCTTCATGGATCCGGTTTGAGACCCCTGGTCTATATGAAGTTCTTTTTATTAAATAATGATTGTTAAATTTATTACTTTTAAATGTTTTTATACATGACCCACTCACTTAAAGTTTGAGAGGTTGATTCCTTGCTCTGCCATGCACTGTTTGTTGGGCCTTGAGAAAGACCTGTAACCATTTTGCTTTATGACCATCATATAATAGCTAACCAGTGATCTTACAAACGAAGACATTCTGTTTCCTATGGATGTAAAGTGCACACGTGCCATGATTCAAATCGGTTATTCATTTAAAATGAATCAATTCTCACTTTGAACAGCACTGAAAACACTGTAGTTGGCGGGGGGCTTAGCCCATAAAGGGCCTTAGCAATGCTTCTAGTTAGCAGGGGTTGGGCTACATTAAGGTCTGCTTTGGTTTTTTGGGACTATTAAATGGAATAGAACAGGTGTACTATAAAATTCTTTTTGTGCACTTCTCAGCTTATTTTGGATGCACAGGATAGCCTGTTGGAACAGACAGGGTCTAGGACCTGGTTCAAGGCCACAACAGAAAATCCATAGCAGAGCCTGGATTAGAAAATTTACCCAGCAGTAACCCAAGTTCTTAATGAATCGGTTATAAGGCACTTTAGAAAGAGTCTCGCTTAGCAGAGTGCTCACATTCAGCTTGTGTATGAATGCACAGTTGATGTGCCAGCGATTCAAGTTTCCTTCATGTTAGCATTGAAACCAGATGTTGTTAGTCTTTGCAGGCTAAGTACCTACTTGAGAACTTTAATTCTTTCAGATTTAACTTGTGATCCAGTGGCTGCCATAACTAAACCTTTGGGCTTCATGTCTTAAACCTCCGGGTCATTTCCACGTCTCCATGTGATGCGATGAGAGAAAGATGGGGGTGTTTTTTTTTGTTTGTTTTTTTTTCTGACTAAGGAGAAAAAACTGAAGTGGCAACAGGAGGGCTTGTGTTGCGGCTTCAAGCGTGAGATGTCGAGCCCCTGATGAAGCGCTTTAGATTACAAAGCTGACATGGCTCAGTTTATGCTGCGGTCATATAAATGAGAGAACGCTGATGGAATAGTCGAGTATACTCAAGTGGATGATGATTAGTAGTAGAGACGGCTCACTGCGCAGTGTGTGCTGGATGTGAATCGGCGAGCTGTGTGTGTGTGTGTGTGTGAGCAGATTTACTCAATGTGTTGCATATGCAATTGAGCTTATGTTTGCCTGACGGAATCATCCCACTGAGGGAACCTGATGCCCCCCGCTTGACTGCACCGCCGTGGGCAGGCGAATGGACCAGGGCGAATGACTTCCCGGGCTTACGGGTAAGGGACTCCAGATGTCGAAATGGAAGAGTTTCTCAGTGTGTCTGTTCCAGAGCTGAGCGGCCAGCTGGCCCTGCAGCTTTACTCTCATGAGAGCCAGAGAGACACACAAACACACACTATCTTTCTCTCACTGCTTCATTAATGACAGCAAAGTCTCGGCCTGGCCGTCTTCGTCTGTTGACATGAGCGCATGCTGGACGATAGAGGCGGTGCTTGTCAAGCATCTTTTTGTTTCGGGGCCAGTTGGAAAGAGCGATAAGACAGAGAGGCTGTAAAATCATCAACCGATGCTTCGGTGACCTGGTCGCTTATTATTTACATATGCCGCCACGCAAGGGGTGCGGCGCAGTCACATTGAAACCTCTAGTTCAAACCTCTAAATGTTCCCCGTCCATACAGCTGAGATTAAACTAATCCCACCCACCCCCCAACTAATCCATTTCTTTTATTTTCATGGCTTTGAGTAGCATTCATCTGAAATCTAAGACTGACACTTTGTTGGCAGCGTTTTCAATTACTATGAGCAAGTCAATATGGAATCAAACATCCAGGACAGGAAGCAGAATACTCTGGAGAGACCGACGTTATTTGATGAGTTTAGTTTTTATGGATATTTTGGTTTGGTTGCAGACATTACATACACACATACAAATTCTTATTGTACATTTGTTATGCCTTTAAACCTTTGCTTTCTGTCTGCCTTTCTATCGGCTGCTCCTGTTATGTGGCTCATGATTTGCATCATCGATCTGGCATATTTTTGACATCGCCCTACCTGACACAACCCTTCCTTTTTATCTGGTCTTAGGATGGGCATTTCAAAACACTGGCTTATGCATCCAAGGCTGCATGCTTTTAAAAACCCAGGCTGACACATGGAGAACATGCAAACTCCACTCTAGACAGTGCTACCCTCTTAGTCACCGTGCCGCCTGTTTTTACGACAATTTACTATATGCCCCAACTTCTCTGGAAATGCCGTTTGTACAGAAAAAAGAAAGGTAGTGTTGTCTGGGAATAATAAGTCATATGATGAATAAAATCATATCAAATAAATCAATGAACATGAGGAATAAAATCTGAATCGAATGATCAGCTGTGTGGACTTTAGTTCAGCACAATAATGAGCAAACCTAGTAGGGCAAATAGTATAGACTTGATTTGAACTTTTGTGCAGTCGTAACTATCTAAGTCTAAGAACAAGAACGGAGCATTCCAAATGATTTTCATGAACTAGAAAGTAAACATGTTAAAACGTATCATTGTTCAAGTACAAAAACCGTGATGAAGCATTTCCTCTAAGAGACACAGAGCTTGATCTCACTAGTCTAGAGACGAGATTTGGCTGCCTGCCGCTCCTGTGTGTTATTGAATTAGTAGAAAATTACAGTCATTATTTTTGTCAGCTACATCCTCGCCTGGACTTGATTGGTTGATCTTTAAATGATGTTGATTTTATGTTAGACCACTGACTATTTCATGTCTTGGCTTTTCCTGTATCTGGGTTTTAGGTTTCCACATATCTGTCCTCGAGTGCTTTGTGGAAAGACTTACTACAGGCTAATTGTATTTCTGAAGAGACTGACTCATTGCTCCTTCTCACAGATCCATGCCAACCTTTTATCCCCATCCTTAAGTACATACTTGTACAGTCACTGTTCCGGCTGAGGACCGCTCGAGAGCTTTAGAGTGGTGGTCTTTGCCGGTCGATTATTTGATATGATCATGCTTTGTGACTGTGATCTGTTGAACAGGTTGATCGCAGGAGCAGATCGGGAGTGAAGGTGTTCCTTTTTATTAGGCACTAGCTAAAAGATGTCAGGAGTCTTACCAAGGGAAACCACTAATGCTAGAAATCAGACAGGTATTTAGATGGATGTACTGTACATATGGAGATCTTGTTAGATATGCTCCAGAATTCCACGCCAATCAGTTAGAGCATACTCCAACGTGTCGCTGCAATCTAATGATAGATGTTAGATCTTAAAGCATTTCTGCAGGTGTTTAATCTTTTAAACTTGTAGCCGGACACTGTAGCATCTGAGAAACAGCTTAACCTCTAAACCGCACGTGCCTCTGATGATCTGCTGTATTTCCAGGTGGCCCAGTAATATTTCAGGAAAGCAGCTAGCTGAGGATGTTTGGACTCTGTTTAGCCTGTATAACCGAGCTTTCCTTGCAGCCGGATCTTATCAGCTGTGGAACACATTCGGTTGAGTTGATTAAAGGCTTTCAGATGATTTGGGAGGTTACTTGGTTTGTGCAGTGACCTCATAGTCCCTTAATTTACACATTATTTATTTATTAGTTGGTTTGGTAATTCCCGGTTCCCTTTCTTTTTTGATTTTTGCTGTTTTGTTTTTCCTTGTTTTATCTTTCTTGCTCTGTTTTTCTCTCTCTCTCTCTTTTTTGCTGTGCATCTGTTCCAGCTCTGGTCTGCCTCCTTCAGATGACAGTTGACTGGGAGGAAACATAAAATGTGTATTTTTGTGAGCCTATACTGTTAAAGGGGGTTGAAAATAATGACTTTGTTGTCTGAAAAATCAATGTTAAAGGAGACACCTGGGTAACAAGACATGACTGACACTCTCATGTTCCAGTACTTTTAAAATGGGTCGCTTCAGACAAAAGGTGATATCTTCTGAACTGTGTATCAGATCCAGATGTAAGTATCTGGAAATAAAAGCAGAGATGTTCAGACCCAATTTTTCAGTTTCCAGCAGAAATAAATGAATCTGCCTCACTGTTACAATAATTTTGGGAGAGAGTGTATATCGGGAGAGAGTGTATTCTAATTCCTTTTTGTAGTGTAAACACGACATTACTACATTATCCACAGTGGGTCTTGAACTAACATATATACGACTTTGAGAGACTTTCAGGGCCACTATGTTACATTTGATCACATTGTTACTTGTGGTGCTTGAGGGATGAAAATCTTGTATAGCAAATTACTTTTTGATAAACACATTTGTTCTATTAATAATGTCATTCTATTAAAAATGTCTGTCTATTAATAATGTAATCTATCCAACTGCACAGATTTAAACGTGCAGGCTCACAATCAGCAGAACCCAACCCGACTCATTATACACTGTTAGTGTCTAACCAGTCATTTATCTTATACAGTAAATGACTACATCCCCCTTTATATTTTGGGTGTTTTGTTTTGCTTGCTTTGATGTGTTAAATTGCCCGAACAAAAACACAGCTGCTGTTTAGGTTTGGAGTCTTTCATTAGACGCCTAATTGTAACAAAGCTTTTGTACAAATTGATGAAATTCGGATAAGAAAGTATCTGGTAACCCTGTGACAATTTGTTCATAATACACAGTACACATGTAAGAAAGTAAAAATAAATTCAAATAAAAATTAAGTAGATCAATGAAGACAATAGGATGACTGGGAAAGAGAAAGAAACTAAATTAGATGAAAAGCATGTCAGATAAATTCTCACTTCGTGTACTGAATCCAGTGGTACATGAAGTGTCCATGATTCAGCTGCTAGGCAATGGAAACCCATTCCATAAAGCTCCCTGCACACTGGTCTTGAGCTAATCTGAAGGCCACATGGAGGTCTGTAGCGATTTACCCTGCAGAATGTCAGTGACCATTGTGCACCATCCTCTGATCCTGTTCTGCCTTTTTACGTGGCCTACTTCACTGAGTTGCTCTTGTTCCTAATTGCTACAATATCGGGTGAGTTTAAAAACCCACTGAGTTTTATATATAAGCAGCATACATTTAGATGTTGGCTATACTCCCTAGAAGTTGGCTGTTCGAAATGGTAGATTTACTACCATACTACCCCTACTAAGTCGTCTTCAAACATAAACACTTGTACTCCATGTAGAATGAATGAGCATCCTTAAGAAGGGTATCCCAGAATTTAGTGCGGCATGATGGCTCTTACAAACAATTAAACATGTAGGCTAATGCGGGGCAAAGAACAAAGTTTCCACATGTTAATAAATTATTGCTGATGTTTTAAGAAAACAAGTTGTAATCGCTGTTTAAGTAGCTCTTTCAAAAAACCTCTTAGAATCCTCACTAGTTAGACAGCTGTCTATGTAGACTGTAAGTCAGTGAGTCTTCTCCCTACGTTTATGAAGATACCCATAGTGTTTATCTGAGTGTCGACAGCATAACAGTACAAACAAATTGTTAAATTATGAGTTTAAATGAGAGGCCAGGTTGAACTTTACATTAAACTCATGTTGTTTGGTTCTGTCATTTATGCTCCAGTCGCTGGATGTGTTTGGTGTTGTGCATTACTGCTGAAAGCATGACAAGATTTATTCAGCTTCTTCTTTCTTGTTTGTTTGTGGGCCTAGCAACCAGCATCTTGTGTTTAGATTTCAGCTCAGTGGATTTAAAGTCTTCGTCTCATGAAGTATCCAGGAAAGCTTCTGTCTTTCTCACAGTTGTATAACAGGTCATTCACCTAGCTTTCAGACATCACTTTAGCAAAGCGTACCTTTACAGCTGTGTTTGATATCAGGATTGAGTCGCTTTAAAGTCCGACTCCTTTTGTTCTTAGCCATCTCTGTGGTTTCGTCTGCCTTCTGTAGCTGATTTGAGAACAAAGAAGATTGGAGATTAAATATCCTTCCAGGCTTGTAAAACCATCCCTCAGTCTAACTCAGCTGTTGACTTCTACATCTGGTGTTGTTATTTTCAGGAGAGCTTGTGATGCACAAATATATGTTTCATTTCGAAGCACAATCAGGTCTCCTGCATGACTTACCTCAGAGGTCATGCACAAAACTGGCTTATGATTTTAAACCCATAGACTGTGAGGATTTTTGGCAGCCTCATCACTTATGTCTTCCAGAAAACAATGCAAGATACATATGCATATATATGGAAGAGTGGTAGCCTAGTGGGTAAAGCTTTGAGTGATCAATCAGAATCACTCATTGGTTCAAATGTTGGGTCCATGAGTAAGACTTTTTACCCTCTGTGATCCAGTGGTTCCGTGCAATGGCTGACCCTGCGTTCTGAATCCAGCAGCCAAACAAGCTTGGATATGCGGAAAAAGATTTTCATCGAACTGTACAACTGCATTTGTGTACATGAAAAGGAATTCTTTTATGGAGTCCAGAGTCATGGGAGACTGAAATACCAAAGCTAGAAATTAAATGGAGGGAAACCAGTTGGGCAACACTCCTTCAAAAACAGAAATGAACCTTATATATGTGGGCAGTTGTATCCAAGCAGGCGACTAGTACTGGCCTAGTTAGCAGAAGGGGACAGGCTCAAACCCCACCATTTGAATGTGGCTACTGTTAGGCCCTTGAGCAAGGCCCTTACCTCTCAATTACTTAGACTCTTAGTTGCCTTGTATAAAAGGGTCTACTAAATGCAAAATGATTTTCAAACCCAAAATAACATATTTAAACTTGGCCATCACTAAATGGAATGCAGACACACAATACTGACTATATTCTTTGCACTAAGAGATGGAAAGTTAAATTTAACTGGAAATGTGTGGCTTGGAGATAAGTGTGTAGCAGATCACAAAAATCGATTGTACAAGTGAGGCTTTATAAAGTGCAAAACTGAAAGGGAATCAGAGAAGTTAAGCAAGGAAATATAGAAGAAAAAAAAGATAGAAGATATAATTCTATACATCACTGGAGTAAAATTGCAATGTTCCTGCTAACATGCACATAACACAATAAAGAAATAAAACAAAATGAATATAATTTGAATGAAAACGATGAATACAGAAATGCATTAAAGAGGCTGATAACAGGCCAAAATCATATAGGATAAAGAAAGAACTAAAAGAGAACTGTCTGAAAGGACATGGTCAGTACTACATCGTCATCTGTACAAGCATAGACGATTCAAATAAAAAAAAACACCTAAATATAAACTGATGTTCAAAAGATGTTTGACTTGAGGGATAAATTTTAAATTCAAAATGGTATGCTAGAGAGTGTCCATGGATCAACTACAGTAACTGAAATACACTGAATCATCATTTTATTTATGCTGCTCACATCAGGGATCACCACGTATACACCGGATGCCCTACTTGAGACATACCTCCCTACTTATCCATGCTTGAGCACTACAATGCACTGGTTTATGCATCCTAGTGGCAAGGACAATTCAGTGTCTCAGATTAACATGGCCGTCTGTCGATCGAACCCTGGACCTTCTCACTGTGCGGCGACAGTGCTACCCAATAAAAGAAACATGCAGAGTATCTTCACAAACAAGCTCACTGGTCAGCAGATTGGAAGAGGTCTGTGTTTCATGAAGAATGAGCATACAAACTATTCTCCGATCTCCTTCTTATCACATGCCAGTAAAGAAATGCTGAAGATTCTTTAATGCAGACTGCAGCCTTAAGTTAAAAGAAAACTGCCAGATGTACCAGCATGATTCAAAAAAGGCAGATGAACAAGAGAACATTGCAGATGTGCGCCGGATTATTGAGAGAGCCAATAGTCTGCATGTTCCTTATTGAATACAGCAAAGCTTTCAACTGTGTTGACAGTATAAAATTATGGAATGAAGATTGGAATAACAGAGCGTCCTATCTTATAAGAAATCTCGACGCTGATCACTAAGCCAGTCATGACGATGAAAAAATATATATATATATATAGAAAACACACCAGATATATATTAGCAAAAGAGCCTGCAGTCTGTTACCATTTCTTTTCAATATGTGTACTGTACATATGGTGAGACACGCAGGGCTGGAGAGCTATTAGTAGATTAAACATCAATAACATTTGATGTGTGGATGTCAACACATGGTGGAAAATAAGTAAAACCTGAAGGTGAGTTGAAGGCAAAGGTGAGAAGATTGAACCGCAGCTTAATATGAGCAAGTGGACAAAGTTTGTCTTAACAGGAGATCATCCAGCAGTTAGTAAACACGAGACAGATTAGCAGACGTGTTGGTGGAACAAGAATGATGGAACTGGAGAAGATGTAAAGACGTGTCTCCTTAAACAGAGTCAGAATGCTCTGTGGTTCATTATAGAAGTGAAAGCTGAACAATGACAATGTAGGATCAGATTAATGATGATGCCTTTGAACACTCTTGATAGAAGACAAACAAATAGATCCTTGGCCTTTGGTTCAAACCTAACCTCTCTCTCGAAGGCCTGAAGTTCTAAAGAATTTAGGTCACATTATGAGAGGAATCGATTCATCTTGGAAGGACTGAAGGTTCTTTCAAGCCTTAGCATGAAAGTAAGAGCTTACAGTATTATAATTTGTGTCATTCAGGGCAAAATTGAAGGATGACTTTTAGTTCCCCCCCCTGTGTTACTACTTTTCAAATGTGGCCTCATGGGGATGTAACGCTTCACCATGAGTCACTTCGAATCAACTAACTTGAGACATGATTCAAATCTGTATTCATGTTTTATAAATCCTTATTAAGTTTAAACGCAGAATTGTGCCAGCGCTAATTACCAAGTGGATCATTTTGAAAAACAAAAGCTCATTAAAATACAGTATTTTATTTTTTTAAAGAGAAATACATAAATAAAAGGAACTTTTGTTCTGATCTGTATTCAATTTCATTGTGTTTAAAAATCTGGAGAAAAAAGTTCTTTGTGAACCCAGTATTGTGAATGGGATTGCATCATGGGTAGAATGTGTCGTCAAATCCATACTACCTTTTCATCCTTAAGGTTTACCTAGGAATGGGAATAATGACAACTTTTTCAGGTCTTTTCTGTGTGTTTGTCTATCTATGCTGTCTGCGGTATTGGTTTCCTTTCCTCCCGACTTATTAATTATTCTCTTCACTATACTGTCCTATAAAAGGATTTCAAAATCTGTGAATACTCGTTCGGTGGACAAAAAGCTGCCTCAGGGTTTTTAATTTGAGTTAGACATACAGATGTGTATGCATAGAGGTCAATAAGACATTTTAAAGAGCTATGACACATCCAACAAACAAGCTTAATGTAAACACGGAGTATTTCATTCCTGCTGTGCAATTTTCCTATCCATTTGAAAATAAAACCGGTCTTGTCCTCATTACTGAATGCATATAACAGGCTGTGTGTCTTGGCAGAGAAATGGTGCAGATGTTGACAACTGCCCTTGTTCTTCATGATCTCTAAGTTGTCCTAAGTGGATTTAGGTTTTTCTTTCATTTATCTGATTACATTGTGTCCTTTAGTACCTTTTTAAATCAGGTGAGGCCAAAGCGGTTTGCGGTCAATTTTGTGATCGCTGACAGTGCTTGTGGCATCAATTTATTTTGCTTAAGCATTATTTTCCCCAGTTTAGCATTCACAGTTAATTGGTTACATTGTGCTTCTTGTTATTCTCACTGGATGAGTACAGTGGGCTGTGTGGGGTGAGTAGAATCTACATTTACATTTTCAGCATTTAGCAGCGACTAACATTATAGTTACAGTATACAGTCTGGGTTAAGTGAAGTTTATTTAGGGTTAAGGGCCTTGCTCAAGGACCCAATAGCCACAACCTAGCAGTGGTGAGACTTGAACCAGCAACCTTTGGATTAGTACTCCAGTACCCAAACGTCTAGGCTACAACTGGACCTCCTTTACGAGTGAAATCAAACTGACAAATGTGAAATGTCAGCTCAGTGGTTTACCACCAAATTAGCACCATTTACTGTATATGAGCACAAATTAGCCATCAGCTATATACTCACATGATCA
>JAYDZF010000001.1:9063258-9074931 GCA_034509105.1 Microcambeva barbata
ATATGTGTTTGAGCCACATGGCTAAGTGGGTAGCATTTCTGTTTCACAGCAAGAAGGTCTTAGGTTTGATCCCAAGGTGGAGCGGTCTGGGTCTCTCCTGTGTAGAGTTTACATGTTCTTCCCTGTCTGTCTGTATGGGTTCCTCTGGGTAATCTGGGTTCCTCCCACAGTCCAAAAGTATGCAGCCAGGCTACTTGGAGACACCGAAATGTCCTGTAGGTACCTATCTACTAGGCGGCATAAACCAGTGCATTGTAGTGCCGGTCCCACACCCAAACAAATAAGGAGGGTTGTGTCAGTAAGAGCATCTGAGGTGTAAAAACGATGACAAATCAGTAATGGACACCATGATCCATAGAGATCAATATTCCATTTTTTTTGTCTTTCCTTTCTTTTTTTGTTTTTTGGGGTGGCAGATGTGGCCTGCCGGTTAGTGACTGGACTTGTGATTGGAAGGTTGCTGGCTCAATTACCAGAGCCGACCAGTCACAACTAAAGTGCTCTTGAGCAAGGCACCCAACTTTTAACTGCTCATTGGGTCCTGTGGCTAGGGCATGTGTGCTGACTGCCCCCTTATGTTTAAAGATTGGGTTAAATGCAGAGGACACATTTCACTGTACAGTGATGAAAAGAGTATCTAAATTCTAAAACGATGCTATGTGATCCGCTATGAAATCATATTTGTAAAGTTAAAACAGCTGATAAAACAGACAGTCAATGACTGGACTCCACAAAGTCCAGACCTGAAACTTATAGAGACAGTATAGAATCACATGGGAAGTATAAAAAATAGCTCAAATCTAAAGAAGAACTGTGGAAAGTCTTTAAGATGATATGATTTACCTGCACTTTACAACTCAAGTGCTTACTCATCTTAAACAAGGTATTACATATAATACCCCTACCTCACCTTAAAAAACAGTGTCATAGGAAATGTATATGATATACATTAGAACTTTTGTGGTAGTAATGTTAATCTCGATGGCTAAGTTGTTCAACCATTCAATAGTGGCAACATGGCAGGGAAAAGCAAATGGTGTGCTTGTAGGAAATGAAATAAAATTAGGTCACCAGTTAAACAGAATAAGATGTCAGACTACAGTGTGTTAGAGTTGAACCTCCTGCAATCTGAATGTCAAGGTGCCCTGGCCAACTTCCTAAAATTATAATCTGAGTGAGTACTCCAATGTCTTACGCAAGGCGGAAACATGATCATGTTCAGCTACTCAATCCACCTGTCACACACAGTCAAAACTGAGGTCCTAATGATTCCCTACCAGGTATACACCAGACAAATGGTAAGAAATTTAGAAAAGAATCAAATAAGGAGTTGTCTTCAAGCATAGACTCACACTAAGTGGAAGTGATCACAACTACACAATGTTTTAAGGTGGTTAATGATCAAAGATCTTTTGAGAGAACTAGCAGAAAACTCACACACACATGCTGTTTTGTTCACGGTGCACAATTGGGTCTCTTTGTACTCAGGAGTCCTTCAGGTCAGTGGGGCTTTTACACTACACAATCACCGGCTCACACAAACTACATTGTTTTTTTTTATGAAAACAAATATGAGAAAAGGTGTTTAATGATACCACATTCAAAATATGCATGGTAACATGTAGTGAGTGATAACAAGTGCGAGCGTATGATTGAGGGTAAGATCCAGGAGAACAAAAAATGAACAATAAATGGATTGGGTACACGACCTGCATGGATTGTGACCAGCATGTATTTATATATTTTCTCTTTGCAATGCAACACAGGTATTATAATTTGTAGGGAACAAAAAAGGTGGGAAATACTGTTAAAACATGTGTGCCAATGTATTCTGAGCTCACCTCAGCTCACCCCGTATCTTGCATTCTCATTGGTAGTTCGACTCATCACTCACTGCCAGACGGGCAACGCTTCGATGGTTTCTATGATTTATTGTCATTTTACAAAGTGGCATTGTGATACTTTTATTTTACATGTGGCATTAGTGAGGTCAGTAAGTTCTTAGCCAGGTGCAATGACATCTTAGTGCAGTTCATCTCACTCACTATTAGACTTACAGAAAGACAGAAAACAAAACTTTCTTTCTGTGCCTAAAATTACAAGCAGCATGTACATGTTTAGATCTGTCACCAAATGTTAGCACGCTATCATATATATCACTGTGTGTGTGTATGTGCGTGTGTGTATGGTGATATCTGTATGCTCGGGGCAGTGCTTTGCTCTTTAATGGCTTCTAAATGCTGTATACCTGTACAGGAATGGAAGCCTGTAGGCTGGGGCATGTGTTAATGACTTTCTGGTCTGGTAAGCGGTTCTCTCAGGTGGGACTAACGTAGGCTTCTCAATCACAACTAAGAAAAATAGGTTAAGCATGGGGTCTACATGCCATTTACATAGACTTTTGAGTTTTTGTCTATCGAATTTAGGCATAAAGCATACTAAAATGTTGTACTCAAGTAAAAGTACTGTTACTTTGATGAATTTGTGTATAGTTAGAAGTCTAAAAATCAAATGAATTCATTTTTTCAGTAGTGATCTTCAGCAATTGATTCAGCTCTTCTGTAAACAGTGAGACAAACTTTCCCTCCAAAAAGATTTTCAACAAGGTTTACTTATGCATTGTTTAAGAGTATTTCATCCAATGCATCTATGTAGGTAGTTCAGTAAGTTTTTGAAGACATACTAAATGAGCCACTACATATGATATCTGATGAGAATTACACTCACAATTGTATTTTACTCATTTACCACTATTCACCAATTGTTTTGTTTGAATGTGCTATTCTCCTTTGCTGGTCTAAGTATATGGAGATTAAATAATTTCTGTTACTATAGTGGTATTTAGTTTAGTTACATCTTGATTTGTATATTTTTATTGTAATAATATACTTTTTTTTGTAATAAGATCATACATAATATCTACACTGTAATGGTCAAATGAACTATTTAATTACGCCGTTCATCTTGAACGCAAAGGCTCACATTCATGCCCTATATGTAACAATGCTGCCAGTGTGTAGAGGTTCATGAAAGAGATTTCAAATCACAGGTTTTCAGCAGGAAACCCCCCGAGGGCTTGAGGTGTAACTGTGTCACATCTTATGTTATTAATGACTGGTTTTTACATCGACACATACACACACCTGATATCTATATAAACAGTTGGGTGTTTGTATGACACCACGTGTGTGTGTTCACATATTTTACATAAATGTATCTTGTATGCTCATGGGGCAAGCTAACAGCATATGATTTGTCTGAGACCTCAAACTGAAATCCTCAAATCTGTATGAGTGTTTTGAATGTAACATCTTACAGCAGGGGCACTGTTAGAATCTACGGTGTGAAAACAGTCCAGCTTCGTCTATGGAAAACTGTCCAGCTGTGTAAAGCTTTTATTTCAGTTTAATGAAATAAAACAAATACTTTAGCTTATCTCGTATATAATTTTAACTTAATCAATAGATTTCTGTTCATTGCTGTGGATGATGGACCTCACATTATGAATGCATTTAAAATTAATTGGTATAAAAAACAGTAATGGGATGCTCTTCAGTTTGGCATAATAATAATAATAATAATAATAATAATAATATTTGATCAATGTGCTGAACCAGAGTTTTCAGCACACACACACATGCCTGCTGCTGACGTAATTGCCTATGTTAAATTGGAAAAAATGGAAAACAAAATATAAATAATTAATTATATTATAAATTTAACTATGGTGTCCTTATTTATTCTTTATTATTTTATGAAATAACAGTTGACTTATCTATTTTTATAAGAAAATATAATATATATTACTCATTAGATATATCTAAAGGCTATTTTCCGGCCAGGTGTCTACACATGCTATATCTGATCAGGCCAAGACATCGTGTCCATTCAACTACTGACTTGTGTCCCGTGTTTTGGTAGGGCTAAACTCTCCATGACCCTGACAGGGTTGAATAGAGTTATACAGAATGTTTTATCATAAACACAGAATCCAAACTTTTGCATATCCCAACTTGTTTTGAAGATGGGGTCAGAGCACAGGGTCAGAGATGGGACAAGAGGGACACACAGATAGTTTTATTATAGTTTCATTATATAGCAATAGACAAGAAACAAAACAAAAGGATTAAACAAAACAAGACACTAAAACATGACCTGCTAATGCTTATAAGTTGAATAAGACAGGACATGGACTAGACCTCAACTGTCAGATATCCATATCATCATGGAATCCATGACCTGAGCTGAGCTAGCTTCCTGAAGGATGTGCCTTGGGAGCAAGTTAAAGAAAGCTGAAAGTTCACAGTCATTTATCATCTGGCGCTTACGTCAACTACAGGGTTCATCATTCTATATTCTGTACATTTATCTTAGGATCGTAGGAACACACACACACACAAACACACACACTGCTCTATATTACTTGTCTACACTGGGTTGCCATTGGCTTCAGGCTCAAAATTTTGGCTGTTTGGTTTTATTTCACTATAACCGTGTGGAACAGATTCCAGTCTTGTTAGTATGCTGTCTGCGCTGCTTTTGTCCAACATGATCAAGCTCATGGCCAGGGAATGGGAAGCTAATAATGACTCCTGCAGACACCATGTGCTTTGAAGTGAGGGGCCATGACCTGTGTGTCAGCGTGGGCTACGGATGGCCGATGCCATTAAATGAGCCATTGTCATCTAAGAGAGAAAGCAGTGGGCTAGTTTGGTTTAGATGTAGATCGCTAAAACACATGACAGTCTTCCCCTGCATTCCTTGTATCCAACACTAATAGAGATAAAAACATGGATATGTTAGCTTGGGAGATTTATATGCCTAGGTGTTTATTCATTTTAGTCATACCTACACATACCATCGTATTTATAGCTGGTGGCAGTTAGAATTAAATAAATCTATTTAAAACTTTTGTTAAACTGTTTAAATAGAATAAAAGTCAAAGTAAATAACACTGCATTTTTATATGATTTGCATTTTCCATAGATCACAATCTTTTCCATATTTGCAGTTGTATGTGCGCCAACAGAATTTAAAGAATCTCAAATTAGGACTTTACTAGTGAAAGAATTTCAGTTCATCATTAATTAAAGACATTTTATGTAGTCACTTTTGTAAATTGTAATAAAATATAATTATAATTGCTTTAGACTGAGCATAATGTAAAAAAACAAAAAAATCAATGGAAAATGAAAACAGCTTCCTAAACTCTGCTTCTGAATTTGACCTACTACATCATCCCAGGTGAAAATGGGCCTCTTTATCTCCCAGATCTCTAAAGGGCCCCACTGGCAACAAAGGTATGTAACTGTCCTTTAGTAGCAGCCCCAGGCATCTCAGTCATATGTATAAGATATGATCAGTCACATTCCATCACTGATATCTTCCTTTCGAAACACTTATGCAACATTGTAGTGAATTGATGAGGAAAATTTACATCTAGACAGTTTAGCTTAACATGTTCTGTTGAACTCTCTCGTACACTCGTAGTCAGATGCAGCACCCCAAATGCAAGTAAAGCATTTGAGCGTCCATCCTGAGGACATTGGCTATGACATATATTCAGATGAAAGTGTTTAGACCTTTATTAAGTTGCAAAATATATTCTCCTGCTCAGAGTTATTCTGTCTGAGCTTGTTCTGTTTTTGTCTCTTATTTTTTCTCTCAGTTGCAGCAATGATAAATATCTCCCAACACTATTTTGAAGCTCCCATTAATAAAGGCTTTTTAAAGTCATCTGTGTGCGTTTGATGAATCTTTACATGCTTTTAAGTTTATTTTAAGTAAGCTTACTGAGACATTTTATCTAAATGAAAAAGCTTTCTAATCAAGGCAGCTGAACTTCCAAACAGAAGTGGCTAACCATTTCCTCAAGTTATGTTTTGATAACGTCTGGCACTGGAGCACTGAAAGGGTTTAAATTTACTGAAGCGCATATGTGCTATCATTGTTTTTTTTAATGCTGCAAACAGGGAAAATATTTACAGGCTATGACAGAATTAAATTACAGGTTTGTACTATATGTTTACATGTCTCCAAAGAGATGTTGCATAAAATGCGTCACTGGTTTTAAACATATGCAAGACTGGAACTGTTCAAGTGAAATACAAGTATACAAAATATAAATCAGACTGCACTTCAAGCTAACAATTTAACTGAATTTAACTGTACCCAGCAAAACCCAAGGCATTATATATTATATGTCATCTTTACCTTAATTACAAGGGTGACAAGCTGGTTTCTTTAAACTGATAGTCACCTGTGCCTTAAGAGTTAATTCACTCCAGGTGGAAATGTTTCTATTTATCACGGTTTCTTCTTCACTGAGTTGCTGGCTTCTCTGTTGGATGTCTGCTTTCTGTTGAATCCACACCTTTTCTGGGAACCCTGCAGCATAGCTAAAATTTTCAGCTGTCATGAAAGAACTAGATAAGAGAGCTTACCCAGGGGTGGCATGACGACCTTTACTGAAGCAAGCGTCACGTTTAGACACATGCTGTGCCACTTAGCAGGGTGTGGAGCCGATCTTTTATTGCCATTGCAGGTTTGTTCTGGGTTTCATTTCATTGCTTTTTTTCTGAGAACTCGGTATTCGCAGGCACTCTGAAGGCACATCCTACTCTTTTACTTGTCTATTCATTTTGTCAGGTGTCTCAGTGAGCAACTTTGTTATTATCTGTGTTCCTCCCATTGTCCGAACTAGGTGAATTGGAGATACAGAATTACCTGTTGGCATTGAACTTAAACAAATGAATCATAAATAACATAATGTAACATGTAACTACCTGTCCTATAACCTGTGGCAAGGGGACCAGGAACATAAAGCGTGAGAGCAGAGACATGGAATGCTAAAAATAGCCGGCAGTGCTTGGAAAAATTGAAGTAACCCTAACCCTAGCCTCACCCTATTGCCTGGGTCATATCGGAGGTTCTGGCTTTGACGGCGATCAACAAGCATCTTTATCTTTCTCACTATTGCTTGCAGGTACTGTTGAATCAGTGCACATACCTGTTCACTTTGCTTAAAACAATCATTCACAGCCTAGGCTCCTGTGAGCATTGCATACCAGGATAACAGCGAAGGCCGATACTCCAGGACACACTGGAAAGATGTTATCTGGAGAAATGTCAAATTAACTCATTTTCTGCCTGTGGGAGGCAGCCGACTTAGATTTCATAGACCTCACTTGTAGAGAAATATACTAATTTCTTGGGTAATTTGCTCCAACTGTCCATTGCTTTGGGGATAGCTAACAAATCAAATTATTGTCACATCACAGTAGAACAGGTATAAAAGGTGAGGGAAAAGCTTGCATGCATAGTCCCTCACAGGTGTGATAAATGTTAAAAAATAAGGGAAAAGATAGATAGATAGATACTTTATTGATCCCCGAGGGAAATTCTGGAAAACACACACAGTGGGCCTTGGTTTCTTGTAGTGATTGAAATCCGGTCAGGATAAAGCACATGGTTTCTTGATGAAACTTGAATAATGAGTAACTACCATTTGAGAATTGCCCTTGCTCCAACATCTGATGCTGCCACCTCTAACATAAAAGGTTCCTTGGTTTTGGGATGTACAGTGATGGGGGATTTAAACAAACATTTGTTGTGCTTTGTCCTTTGCTCTGGCTTTGACACTGAACGTTTGCTTCATGGAACTCATGGTTACTGTATAGGTCACCAGATCTGATGGCATGAGTGATCTGACACAGATGCATTACTGTCATGCATTTTTCTCTTTCTTTTACTTTTATTTTTCACATAAACCTACAGTCTACTCTTTTTTTGTAGAACAGTACCTCATGTTGCTGAACACATGGACTAAATGTATTTGGTTTTGGTACACTGCCCCTTCTCTTTGATTTGTCCTCGTGTTCACCTTGCTCAGCTGTTCCACATGTGTCTCATCATTAGTCTCTGTATTTGGTTCCCTCTCTGTGTAGGGCTCCATTGTCAGCCCTTAACATGTCTTTAATCAGATTTCTGCACCTTCTGACACTTTGATCTGTTAGGGTCTTCATCTCCTAGTTCTTCATTCCTAGCGTGAATTCATTGTGTTCTTTTGGTAGGTGTGTTCTGTGTATCACTTATGTTCCTCAAGTGAACACACCAGTGTACAACCTATTCCTTTAGTCCCTTTTTACAGTTGTATAAAAGGAAGCTCATGACATTTTACCACTTTGTGATCAGTACAACCTACACTTTCATTTCATATTTCATTTTCACTGGCAATTGAACCAAAGCATGTTGAAATGTCATAGCTTTATGCAGTCTTAAATTTTTATTGAGCCCAGCATTCATTATAATAAAATTTAATGTGCTTTAGATCTTGATTTCTCAGCTATAGTCCTGAGAACCCAATTATTTTGTTTTCAAGGTTTCCAAACACCTGGACCCTCTTGTCAGTTTATTATTATAAAAACCTTGAACAACTACATTGCTGTATATTCCCAGGATAGTGGTCGTAAAATCCTGCTTTTGGAGTCAGATGTCTGTAGTAGGTGGTAAAGACTTTTTTGTCTGATAGTCTGATAGTTATCAATGCATTCTTGGTATTAGAGCTCATTGGTAAGCCTGTAAGTATGAGTGACTGTAATCTGTGCTATCTGCTTGGTTACAGAATCTCCAGACATGTTCCTGTGCCTACAAATACACAATTATTAAGCTCTACAGTGTTATGACTAACATTTCAATTACTAGAAAGAATTTACAGGCTAATATCATCTTGCTCACTCTGACCCTGCACCATGCTCCCCCCCCCCCTTAATTTTCCATATTTTGCTGATCTTATTTGCTGTTACTCCGATGTGATTTCATTCAACCTCAGATGCAATATTTAGAGGCTGACATCATGTTCTGACCCCTATGGATACAATTTTTTTTCCTGATTTAGTAAATTTTACTTTCACATTTGTGGTCTTCATCTGATGCTTTTTATCCACAGCCACTTACAATCCAAGCAATTAATTGTTAAGGGTCTTGCTTGGAGCCCAGCAGTGGTAATGGGGGTTTAACCAACCCTCTTATTAGTGGTTCAGTACCATTTTAAAAAATTTTATTCATGTTTTCTCTTACTGACCAGTTCACTTTGTCGAACTACAAATCACAAGGAATACATTGGCTATATAGATTCATTTCATTTCTTAAATCTATGAGCAGTGCAGAGCTGCCAGTTTTCTTTCGGCATGATTTGAAGATCTCTAAGAAATGAGGCTTTGTGCTTTACCATACCACAACAAGAGCTATAATTACTGTTTAAGAACCCTGCAGTAAATCCAGGGAGTAACACAATATCTAATGAAAACTTTCAACTTTAAAAAGTCTTGGCCAAGAATTTGTTTATTAATCTACAAAACAAAAATAGCCTGGCTAATATAAAATTCAGGGAAGTATGCCCTAGAGGAAACTACTGCCAATCCAAAGAAACATTGGTTTTAGACAACAAGGGTCTGATTGTATCCAGTTTAATTTTTGCTTTATTATGTGTAGTTTCAAATCCTGACTCCCTTTCCGATCATATACACTGAAGCATAGGAACCCATCTTAAAACTCAGATGATTCAAACTAGCAATGCAATACCAACAAAGCAATAAGTAACCCAATAAATGTATAATCCAAAATAGTATGCTCACCAAACTGCCAAGCTATATACAAGTATATTATTTTTAAATGAATGAAAACATCCCTACATCCATGCAAAATCAAAAACTTCAGAAACGATGCATCAGCGTTAAGAAAATACTACATTACGTAAAGCTCAACATATTAAATAACAATGAAAGACAAAGACACATATACCCTACCTAAAAAATAAAAGAGATGATTATGATACGAAAACTGTTTTCAAAGAAGGAGAATCAGTAATGAAACAAATTTTGAAAGTATTTACTCTATGAAATTCTAATTTCTGAGGTTCTTGGCTGGTGCAGCTGTAAATAATGCCAGCTCACAACTGCTGGGATAGAGAGTTTGAATCCTTGCGGCTGATAAGATGTTTAAATACAAACGTAATTGACTTTGTCAGTTAAACGATGGTTGAGACCTTGTGATAGATTGGCATCCAAATCGGTGGGTTACCACATTGCTTTCAGTGATAACAGGAAAACTCAACTCACCACAGCCTTAACCTAGAATTTTCAGAAACAATGGTAAAGCATGAAATGAAAAAAATCATACCCTATTAAGAAAGCCAGACCTTTTTATTTGTATCACTGCACAGTGTCATGGGGGTGTTCAATGAAGTGTGTTTGAAATAGGACTCGGAAGGTAGGATGATGAAGATAACTATGCACTGTTGAATAGAGGTCTATGGCTTAGCTTACATTGGATCACCTTTTAGAGTACCAAAATATGAGGGTTAAATCTCACATGATCAAATATAGCCTGTAATTCTCCTCATTGGCATGTTCTGGAGAACTTATTTTGGAGAACTATGCCTCCCAGTTTTAATGCTAAAGGTGGCACAGACAAAGCATCTTGCAGGTTACAAACATGCACCAAAAGTCAGACTCTTTTTAGTTTAATATTCCAGGAGGATGTACCAGCTCAATCTGCCATGGAGATCAGCCTGGATGGAATTACATCTCTCCTGCCTTGGTAAATATGGTCAGCAAATGATTGACATTTTGGTTCCTTTTAACTGACGTTCACTGGTGCCTAGTGCTAAGTGTTAATTTAAAAGTTTCACTCCCAGTAGATGTGTTTCTATTTTTTCCTCCTCACAGATCTGCTGGCTTGGTCAGGTCCAATTATTTTCATGAGTATATATATATATAGGATATATATATACACCTATATAAATACATACATATATAGATGGATGGATGGATGGATCGTACATTTGTAGAAGTTCTTTATCACCTTGGTACCATTAGCATCTGAGGTGATGCAGATGCTGACGGGCCTTTGTTGCCAGTGCGTTGGTGTGGCAGGACCAGGACAGGTCCTCTTAGATGTGTTCCCCATGTACTGTCTCAGGTGTTTTAAACAATTCTTCATTGTACCTGCCACAACTCCGAATAGAAAAAGCTCTTGTTACACAGACAACAAAATAATGAATGAACAAACAATCTAACGAATGTTATGCTAGAAATTTGCTGTCAGTTTGATCAGTTTTGGTCCCTGCACAGGTAGCAGTTTGCTTAGCAGTGAAGGTCACATCTGGAATGAATTCTAGGTACATCAATAATGTGAAGCACCTGTATAACTAATCCTGACACACACACACGCACACACACACAAATAACTACTAAGTTAATTAGTGGGTTACAATCCAAATACTACAAGCAAATTTAAGCTTTTGTTATTATTCACAGTCAGTCTAAGTTGACTTGGGGTTCAACTTCTCTTTCTAGATTTTTGCATATCTGATGGAGCACAGTAAAAGTAAGTGCTTACTTCATCTGTGTTAGAGGGGACTGGGGTTATGGGGGAGGAGGAAGTCTGTGGTGTCTACAAGAAAAAGGCTGCAGTTGCCAAGCTATCAAGGACTTTTGAAAAGATTTATAATCAGCAGATAAGGTTGATATACATCTGCAGACACACTGGACAGGGATGATGCCGCTGCCAAAGCCTTTAAAAGCAATAGTAACATTCCTGCTTCTTCTGTCAGATTGTCTCTATAGCCACTGGCATATCGAGATTAAGATAAAGAGTGATACTGAAGACTCA
>JAYDZF010000001.1:9136866-9157727 GCA_034509105.1 Microcambeva barbata
CTTGTGAGTCAAAGTATTGGAACATGCCCATGTGCGTCCTTTTACATTATTTTTTCAGAGCACTGAATGTCTGAACTCACAGATTTGTGTTTAATATACATTCACCAACGGTGTACAGATGTAACCAATGTCCAACAGGTAGAGCAAGGAAGATAACAGCAGATTACAAGAGAAACATTGAGTGTACTGCAAAAAAGACCCTGAAACAAATGTTAGTGAGATCAGCAATAACCTCCAGAGAGCAGGAGCGAAAGTATCCACTGTTCACAGAAGACTTAATGTACTGAAGTACTGAGCCTTCACCAGAAGATGCAAACCACTAATTGGCAAGAAGTACAGGTACAAGCTTCAGAAATCCTGGGAAAACATTTTTTGGAGACAAAGATAAACCTTTACCAATGTGATGGAAAGGCTAAAATTGGGAAAAAATAAAGGATCTGCTCATGATCTCCAATATACAAGCTCATCTGTGAAACACAGTGGAGGTAATGTTATGGCTTGAGCTTGCATGGCTTCTTCTGATAAGCTCATTAATCTTCATTGATGATGTCACACATGATAGCAGCAGTATAATGAACTCAGAAGTCTACAGAAACATGTTGTCTCTTAATTTAATGAAATATGCATGTAGCAGCAAGATAATGACCATAAACATTCCTCCAAAACTACAAAAAAGATTATCAGGGACATGAAGTGGAAGTGGATCATAAACTTAAACTCTATAAAACATGCATTTTACCTCCTAAAGAGGAGTAACTCCCTAAACCAACACCAACTGAAAGATGCAGCAGTGAAAGTCTGGAAAAGCATCACAAAAGAAAAAAAATATCAAAGTTTGTGATGTCAGTGGGTCACAGGCTTGATGCAGTAATTACAACAAACTGTGTCTTATGCACTTTAATCTATTTTAAGTTTATCTGCTCCAATACTGCTCACTAGTAAAATGGGGTAGATTCAGACAAAAGGTGTTATCTTCTGAACTGTGTATCAAATCCAGATGTACCTTGAAATAAAAGCCAAAACATTGATCTTTACCTCATATACATCTTTTAATGTCAAAACTATTAACCTCTACCTTCTATTATCAAACGCAATTCCACTGGTGTCATAAAATTGTATCACCAAACAGAAAATGTTAACAATACACTGATAACTATACACACTTTTATATGTTGGTTGGAAATTGGTAAATGTCTGAAACAGCTGGTAGTCCACTACTTGATCACTCGAAGAATCTTTATAGTGAAGAATAGTGTCATATGTTGATGATGAAACCAGTGCACCAGTGCAACTGTGGCTACACTCTCAGCCAAAAACATTTCACAGGTGGCACTGTGATGCTGCCATGGCAAAATTCATTTATTTTTAAAATTTATAAGAAAAAAGAAAAAAGACTCCTCATATAGGAACTTACTCTACCTTACTGTCTAACATTATTTAATTAAAGTGCCTCAAAAGTAATACTTCTAATTATGTATTTTATTTGTAGTTCTTAACATTTTTGCATAGATTACTGTACATTTTACCCTTGATTACAAGTCAAACATCCAGAAAACTAATAAACACCTATTGCAAATGTCATTTTACTGCTGTGTCCTGAAAGCTATGTATTACATATCGAAGCATTTTAGGTCAACTTAAATAATTACCATTCAAACAGATTTGACAAATTCTGGCAAACATTTCAATCATTGGCTGACTGTGAAAATATACATAATTTAGAAAATCATTTGCACATTGCATTCTAGAAATGTAGTGTGTATACTGTATATAGCTGTGATGATCTGAAAAACTTAAAAGCTCTTCTGTTTTATGGAACACATCAGAATACTTGAATAGAAGGAATAAAACCAGATTAGTCTTATTAGTTGTACACAAGTGCGTCATTTCAGAAATGTTTGGTAGAGAAGTAAAAGGTTTTAAAATTATAAAATGGAAACCATGAATTTCCAAGCACATACTGACAAGAGCAAAGGTCACAAGTAAAAATCCTTTCCTAGAACTTAAAGGGAACCATATTTTCCCAAAGTGACATCATTCAGCAAGGATGTGTTTTGCTTTCATGAACACTTGCACTCCTCTTAGAAGACTTATATGATCTAACACAAGCTATAGAGTTACAGCCTATTATAAAATGTTTTAAGGAATGTCACTCTAAAGCCTGTAGCGATCACCTGTCCATAATGTCCTGACAGGACATGTTTAAACAAACTACAATGGAATGACAAAAATAGACTATTAGAACTGATGAAATTATCTTATTTAGTAAGAGACCTTATTCTTATCCATGTTATTCTTATCCAGGTGAATATCACTGTTCAATAATATTACATAGATGCACCAATTCCACTTTTCAAATCAAAACCACTAATTCAAGTAGAATTTGCCTTTGCTCCCATCTGCATACATTTTATAGTCCATTTTACCTTAACACATCTTTTTTGACTGAATTATATTTCAAATGTGTGTGTTAACATCATAGCATTTCCTGTGGGGGCTTTAAAGCAGCTTGGGAGTGAACCCTTGATGCCATGCTGTTGGGTTTGTTTTGGAAGAAGGGTCTGTAAAGAATTCAGAAATGCTCTATTAATGCCAGGCTTTTGCTTATGCAGTTCAAAGATATGCCCAGTATGCAGTATTTAAAGACAAAGCTTCACATAGTCTACCCATCTGCTTCTCCAAAATGTGAATGATGTATAGGTTTGAAGGAATTTATTTAGCTTTTGGAGGAATAGCTTTTGCTGAAATTCTGGATGGCATTAGATAGAACGTGTCTTATTGGCAAGTTCTATCTAATACTTTTTGGCATTTTTCAATTGTCACCCACAGTTAGTGGCTAACCACTGATTAAACAACCAATCAAAATACAGAACAAATTATACATTATTTATCAGAACTTGACATTTAATAATACTAGGGAAATAAAGATATTAAGCGGGGTTATATTTTTAAATAGACTATTGGTGACAGAATATCTAACATAACTGCACATTTTGTACCTTAATGCTATACACTCATCAGATCATTGGCTAAGAACACCCACATTGCAGCTTCTCTCCATATTTAAAAAACAATTACTAGTTGTGTGAAAAGAAATTAAACTCCCTGTTGTTCACCAACAGTGACAAGTAGGTGGTCTTAGTGTTTTAGTACATTGTTTTGTTGCATTGGTTTCAAATGTAACTGTTTATAAAATGTTATTTATTACAAAAATAAATTAAATATAAATCAAATGTCCTGTCTTATGTATGACTGCACAAGACATTTATAGTGGTTGTAGACCCATAGTGTTTACTGAAGATTTTAATTCTTGCTTATATGTACCTCGGTACACTCCACTTACCACATCTAACTCAGATGGCAGGCTTGAGCTGCCCAGAGACATTTAGATCACCGTCAATTGTATTTATATTTACTTTAAAAACAAAAAATGAAAATAGGCTTTTAAAATAAGAACAAATTGTATATTACAGTCGCCCAGCATCCCTGTGTCTCTTGGGTGCGCTTGTTTTGAACATGATGGGTTATATAATGTGTGAGCATGCTGGTGGCCAGGTTGCAGGCAGATGGGCCTCATATAGAATATGTCAGCTTGTGAAGCATCAGAAAAAAGTACACACTTGATCATTCCTTCCACTGATTAATGGGGTAAACGTTTCTACAAAAATGGGATGAGCATCGGTATTTTTGAAATAGCCCAAAGCTGATGAAATGCACCTTGACTAAACCAACATGTATGCACCCAGCTTGTCATGCTGCTCTAAAATACAGCATTCCCTGTTAGGTGATAGGCACTCGGGTAACCCTCCAGGGGCATGTGAGGAATGCCTACACCTGCCAGCACTGCACACATGCCTGCTTATTCTCTATTAAGCACTGTAGCCAGTGTTTAAAGGGGACAGAGAGTGTGCAACTAGTCTTGGCATGCTCTGCATTTCTATTTTGTATATGGACGGCTCTGTATGATTTCATGTGTTTTTTTCTGGATGTTTCATCATTGAGTCGAGTTAGATTTAAACATGTTAGATTTATGTCTGTTGAAGTTGAATGTTAATATACTCTTTCTTCACAATATGCTTCTATGTGATATAATCCGGTGTGTATGATATTCGCTAAATGTATCAGTTTGCAAAATTAAATTCATAGATCACATTTGCACTGTCCGCGTGTGTGTGCAAGTATGGACACATTGTTGTCCAGTTTATTGAAAAGAGGTCATGGTCTGGCTTTCTTGTTTGGGATAATTGTATGCTGCTATGGTCTGAGGTCCCTTCTCTGTCTCTCTGTGGTTGGGGTAACATGATCCACATTTAGGAGCAGTGTCCTAAAGTATAAGCGGTTAGACAAACCTAAAATTCTGTTTTGATGCTTTAGAAATCCTTTAAAACAGGTGACTGTACCTGGACTAATTCCTAAAAATCTCATTAATGTGTGGCACATCTGTACATATCATTTGTGTCGCATCCTGTCAAAGATCATCAGAAATATCAAATTGGGACTGACAGTGACATGGTTGCTGATGCTAGACATTTTACATACACCAATCAGTCGTTATACAGACATTATACAGTCACAAGAAACAAAAAATCATCCAACTATTGAGCAACAGTTCTCTGGGCAAAATGTATTTTTAAAGAGATGAGAGAAACATGGTCAGATGGATTTAATTAGCAACACTTGCTGATAAATTGGTTAAACTTTCGTAAATCAATAACCCCAATAAAATGCTTTTTGTCAACACTTCAGGCTGCTGATAGTGTTTGTAATGAAGAGACTAATGTTGATGTCTTTTGGTACTATTGAATACAATGTCCCTCAGACACAGCCAGTCCTGTCTATGTAGACACCCAGCTGGCCGATGGAACTGCTGAGATTCAAACACGGATCTTACCGGTGGGGGGCTACCATAATAGATTGCGTCCATACATTACCACTCTCATTTTACTTCTTAAAATAGCAAAACACTAATCAATGAAAAGCAAACAACTGAATCTGTAGCTTTCAGGTCAGTCCCGTCAGCTTTCCAGCCTAGTACTCTCTTCTGCACACATAACCTGTAACACAAGAGGGAGGGAACAAAGTAGAGTTTAAATAAACTGTAGTAATTAGCCTCCACAGGTGTAACCACAAATTAACCCTAAAGGTCACCCCCCAATCTCCTCCCTCTTGTTGCAGCCCTGAGCCAAACCACACCTTACCTGTCACATAGACGTTTTATTGGTCAAAAGAAACTGTGAAACAGTGGATCACATGGTATTCCGCTTAAAGCACAGCAGAATGGGTCCTGAAGCCCATCCCTGCCACAATCTGTAAAGAGGTTTACATTTGCATGGATTTTCTTTTTACAATTTATTTTACAAATAGCCATTTATATCTGAAAAGTCATATTTAATATCTTTCTTCACCCTGGCAAGATATAGTAAGCAAGGGTCCATATTCATTAGTTATTCAGCCTGTACATTTGACTTTTCATCAGCCTGGCACTGCAGATCTCTTTTCTTTTCCATATAGTTTTTTCTTTCTGATGCTGGATCTTTGGGCTGTCCAAAGCCAGTAGCTTTCTGAGTGCTCTTAAGCATGGCAGTTTGTTTCCAATTAATAAACGATCAAATGAAGAGGACAACTCATATGGGACCGCTTTATTTTCTAGCCAAATGCTTCTCTCTAAATGGAAGCAGATTCTCTTTCCTCAATCCATGCATCCCATGTTTGGAGGCCAGAATGATATTTTTTGGTCCACATCCCAAATTACGACTTGAGACGATTGACCTACAAATGTTACTATGCGTTTTACTATATACATTGTGATCAGCGCTGTTTCAACAGTTCTTTTTTGGGACACATGTTTTTTGATATCTAGCACATGCACAGCCTGTCAAGAGACAATACTCTCTTCATTTCGATCCATGTTTAGATTGTAATGCACAATGTCAGAGCTTTTTTCATAAAATTCATAATAACTACTTATTATTGGTGAGTCTGACTGTCTTCATATTTGTTTTGATCTGAAAGTATCTGATCAGATTTGTAACCATTATTTTAAAAGTGTGTGAAGGAAATGTATGTTATATATTAAAAAGAAGAGTGGATCAGGAATTACGATCAAATTTACTAGGGAATCGTTAATTATTAATATGCTGTGAACTCATTGTCCACTATTGATATCTAAAATGCAATAATACTACTAGTCAGTTAAATAATCCAGGTGTGACAGGCTAAGTGGTGACATGAATTCCTAAGATTATAGAAAAAAGGCTTAACTGAGCCATCCAGCACCACAGATACATCACTTCTGACTGGAAAATTGGAAGTCTTATGGACCAATCAATATATATGAAATGTTTTCCTCATTACACAGACTTTTTGTATGGTGAAGGACAAAAGATTTGTGTTGACAAAGGATTGGATAAAAAATTAGTGTATTTTCCCAACTTTTGATGGTCTGGGGCTCTTGGATCCAAAATCAGAAACTTTGAGTGAGAAATCATGACTTCAAGAGGTTGTCATAGCATGTACACAGTGCCATCTGGTCTGTGTCTGGTTAAGAGGTAAATCTGACAGAAAAGCATTCAACTACCACAACTACAAGACATAAAGAACTCATTGGATGTGTAAAAATTATTTCCTGCACCACCTTGACTTGGAACATCTTCCAAATTTGAAAACATTACAAGAACCGATTTAATTTAATGGGCCGATTCTTTAATTAGTAAATCCCAACACAAGCTACTTTAATAGGACCACTATTAACAGTAAGTTGTTTTATTTATTTACAGACACATTTATACTTTTATATAAAGTATGTAAATGTTCTGGGAGGTTCAAGACCAATTTTTAAACAACATATTTGATTTGTTGGTTCTGCCGTGTATACTTTGGCACTAAAATGGCATCCATGTTTGACAAGCAATAACATTAAAAAAGAGAAATCCTGGGCGTACATCCCAAAGCAGACAGGAATCAATGTGGTACAGTGTTCTATGAGTACTTGTCAGGACTGGCCTGCTAGTAGCCAGGAGCAAATAAAAATGGAACAGGTGTGATTGGAAACAGTGCCACATGTAGGAACCTTCTGAGTTAATTTTACCTATTAATGGATCATATGTTTGCCTGTCTATCAGCTTTACTGTGTGTAACCTAGGCTTAAGACCTTAAATGTCAACCAAGCTATTGTTTTGTTTTAAATGTAAATAGTTCACATGGGTTATAGGAAGTGTAAGACTTTGTCTGTGTGCCAAAATATGCGGATATTCCTCCTGACTATTGAGTTCAGGAGTTTTACACCCATCGCCAACAGGTGTAATAAAATTGATTAAACAAATTATATGATTTGAAATTCGTGACAACACATTGGGAGGAGCTAACCAATGACTCTAGGGTGTTCTTTTATTTCTGGTAATAGACGTGTTAAAAGTATCTTTTACATTTTATGCTGCCTTCAGCTATTCACATAGGTTTTGACAGAACAGACTTTGTAAACTACAGCTCACTGGACATGAAGGAAATGATCAGATAAACTGTATCATATCATTTTACAGCATTATGCATCTATTACTTAACTATACCATGGGTCTTTATTACATCAAAAATGGGGGCAAGGAAAACACCCAATAATGTATTTAGCTAGACTCATTATATTAAAACACATGCACACAGCTATGATTCTTGAGTGTCTTGTATTTATTAGCACAGTAAACATGATCTTATCCAAATTAGTAAACCAAATTCCCTGATATGTCATTTATAGATTGTGCTGGCAAAGATCCTTTTTAGAGAGCTGTATTCCTTGCAGAAATACATGATGTTCAAATTTGTAAGTCCCCCACTTCACATGAAGCCCACCAAGGCCAGATTTTTAGCATCAATTAGAAATGCAGTTGACCTCTTCCTCTCCATAATTCATAGAGTTGTCAGACAACATTTGCTTTGTCTGCTAATATATATTGCCATTTTTATTATCTGATGTGAATCTTTTCAGCTGCTTCCATTAGGGGTCACTATAGCAGATTGCGATCTGCATTATTGATTTCACTAGTTTTAATGATGCAACCCTCCTATTTATCTGGGCTTGGGGGCAGCACTAAAACACACTGGCTTGTGCTACCAGCCAACCAGCAACACCAAGATGCAAACCAGTGAGTTCCAGCTCTCAACACTGGTGTGCAGTGGAAAAATCATTTTACTATCAGATGTTTGATTATAAACAGTTAATTTAGAAGTTTAATCGAGCATTGATTTATATTGTGTCATTAGATGAAAGTATCCCTTATCATTGTGAGCTTTAATTATTTTTGCTAACTTTTTCTTTTTGACCCCATGGAGTGGAAACTGAGTGTTCTGAGAATGCCTTTTACCTCAATATATGTGGTGTGAACTCAAGCAAAGCTCTGCTTTTGTTGTCCTTAGGGCTTCTAACGTCGTTCATCAACTGAAAGTTAAACCATAATTTTGAAGGATCTTAAGCAACCCCTCTAGAGAATTATATGCAGGCACTTTGTTTTTCATTTGTCAAGCACGACTGCAGCATCAATGGTCTTTATAGCTGTAAGGTGTGAACTACTGTGCTCAAAAATGATTTGTTATTAAGTAATGAGTGTAAATGCCTTTGTAACTACAGTGTAAGTAATGTGCTGAGGAGATCTTTAAAAGAAAATGACACATTTTAGTAATGAAAACAATGTTGTGCTTTTTTAACTGTATGAAGACATTTCCACTGGTGGTGCCATTGTTTTTACAAAAATGTCACATCTGAATGAAAAAAGAAACAAAGATGCAATATAATAAACAGGACTGATAATATCCAGAATGTATGGGATGATCTAAGACAGTGTAATCACTAAAATATGTTGTTGAATAAAAAAAAAACTGTACCAGATAAACTGTCAGCATACAAATACCTTAATAAAAAATAATGACTAGGCAGTTACATTAACATAAAGATAATGTTACATACAAGAGGCTTTGTAGTGCTTAATAAGAGTTTCTGTGTGCAGCATGTTTCAGGGGCACTGGCCCTTTGGCCAACATCACCATTCCTTTTATAATCAAAACTATCTCACAGGCTGTATTTACATTCTTTGTTAGTTATGCATGATTAGTTTGTTGTGTGACTGGAAGAAGACAAGGCATAGAAGAAAAAGCAGATGACCACACAGCTCTGTTTAATACATGGAAAGATTTGTCTGGAACTAAGCTACTGGACTCCTGCAGTGCATGAATCCTGTTCCTGATCGAATTTCGAGGTCTTGACCATACAGTGGCATAGCGTCTGCTGGTTTGTTTTTAAGATCGAGGTCATGTTTTTTTCTTCTTCTGAAAGGGTGATTTTGTCCAAATGTAGCAGCTAGCTGTGGTGTTTTGGGTTTTAAAGAATTTGTCTAGCAGATACTACTGCTTCAGATTTCCTGAAGTTTTACACTTAGTGTGTTTGTATGCCCTAAGTGCCATGGCCTGTTTGTTGCATGGTGTTATTTAGAATATCTGCAATTTGTTCTTTCGAGGAAGGGATAATTTAATACAGTACAACAACATATCCTTTACCATTCATGAATCTTGTCTAGCCATGTCTAGCACATATTTTATTTTGGGCAAGATTTATCTAGTTGCTTTAGTCAAACAAAATACTATAATATTATAATAATAGATCAAATAGTGCTGTTTTTGTCTCACTGGCTGTAAAATAAATCTTGTAATAACAATAAAAGTTATTAATAGAAAGTCCATAGTCTGTATTTTCAGACTACAGACACTCTTTATTAAAGGATTCCCCAGTAAAATCAAAAGGGTTTTATGACATATATTAACAATCCACACATTTTAAGAAGCTAAATTAACATTGAACTACCCTATTGGATCTCATTAGTCGATGTTGTTGCAGTTAACATGTATTGCATAGAATTTACTTGGTTTTAGTCCAGGTTCTTTTTACATGAAGCTTTAGAGCTGCAAGTTCTAAGTCAGCTTAACAGGTGACCTTTAACCTAGAGTTCTTCATCACTGTCAGTTGTGTTTTTGTCAGCGTGAAAAATCCTAGAGTCATTTGTGTTCCCCTTGGCTGAGGTCATACTTTGATGGGAAAAGTCAGTTAGAGATGACTTTATTGGATGTGAATGAGAACCAATCACTGGACTGCATTCCACACATTTTGGACGGAAAGTGTCAAGGCCATAAACTTTCTCATGGTAGAAAAAACTGCCTCAAGCTTGCCAAAATTCTCAAGAGTCATTTAGTTATATTTGTTTTGGAGGATCTTTTATTATGGACTAAGTCATACAAAATACAGATTTAAAATGTTGCAGCACATTGATGCAGAGGCCTCAAATATATGGTGATCATGGTTTTTAAAAGATTTAGTTTTTTTTATATGATAGAGTTTGTTTAGATTATTTTTATTTAAATGCATACAAGTTCTCGGTTAAAAGTGGCAAATGTGTATTACTAGTTGCTGGCGAGGGAGGGAGGGAGGTAGGTAGGTAGGTAGGTAGGTAGGAAGGTAGGTGGGTTAATGGTTGGTTAGGTAGGTAGGTAGGTAGGTAGGGAGGGAGGGAGCTAGGGGGTAGGTAGGTTGTTACTGGTTTCTGTTAAGTGATTTAAAACCATAAATAAACGGTGCCTAAAATTAAAATGCTAATACATTTTGAACTGCTTATATGAATATAACATTTCCTAAGTGGCATGTTTCTACCAAATTCTGGTATCTGGAACCAGACGTGCACAGTACAATGATTGAGAAAAGAATAAAGAAGTAAATGTGAATGTGTTGAAAGTCTAGGAATATGACTACTGAAGGTGGAATGAAAAATTAGGACTCATTTGTGGTATGCTAATGAGCTGCTGACATCAGGTGAGCAGGGATGAGGAAGAGAATTTCAGTAACTCTTTTGGGAGTCGTCATCTCCTTTAATGAAATCCAGACAGGTGTGTGTGCCTCATGCAGGTGCACTCCAGCGACAGAGAGCTGAAGAGAGCAAAAGAGGTGGAGAGAGAGGGAGTTTTAGATAAGAGTGAGTGAGAGGGAGGTGGGGACAAAGAAAAGAGGAGTGAAGGTAGGAGGTTGCAGGAAAGGCAATTAACTAAAGAGAGAAAGTGTTGAGTAGAAGGTAGGAAGAGACGCTGCAAACTAAGAGTTTAGGAACAGTATGGATATTTCTTGTCAACGGATGGTGCTATAGAATAAAGCAACAAGGGTATAAAACATTATTGCACACTTTATTTTTCCATACTTCTCTAGGTCTTGTTTTTTTAAAACCTGAATCTGGACTTTCTTTTCTTCTACCCCCACCCCCTTCCTCTCTCAGCACTGGAGCATAACGAGAGCCACACGATGAGTTGTGGATGAGAGAAGTCAGTTAGAAAAGAGAACGGAGGCAACACTTGCGCATGCATGCACTTAGGAACTTGGAGTGACCAAGACTTGTGCAGGTGAGTCTCCACTTACAGATTTCTGAGCCAGTTTCAGGATCAGCTTTCCTGAAGTCTAACTGCAATAGATGCATTGTTGGCAACTTTTCCAATTTGTAAAAAAAATAGGTTTATTTTGTCTCTCAGTGTAAGGAAATCATTGCTGGTTTACTGTTTTTATTTGCATGTGTGGCCATTTATGTGTGTTGTGTCTGTGTGTGTGTTGATATAGGGGCTTTATTGCGGCAATTCTGCTAGAACATGCACATCTTGAACACTCTGTCATTAGCCGTCAGTGAGCACTACCATAAACAACGTGTGTGTTCTGTTGCACGTGTACATCATTTGACAATGCATGTGTGGGTTTGTGTTTGTGTGTTTGTTTTGTGGCAATGTCTTTTTCACCTTTGAAAAGCTGAGGACTGTTGTGCTAATGTTACTACAAGAAAAGTATCCTACTAAGCAAAGTTTTTGATTTTGTGTCCAGTGTGCACTAAATTGCTATATGTTTTGTTTTCATGCATTATTTTTTTTCCAGACATTTTTTTAAACTAAATATGAGTTATAATAATAAATAATATATTAGTGTTTAATACATTTAGTCTCAAAGTTTCTTTACACATTTTACCATTTTTACAATGCTTGGGCATCATATACCAAATTACACTATTGACAGTTTGTCCATGGTGGGAACTAAAAGCATTTGGTGTGTGTAAAGCTTACTGTAACATATCTGGATCTAGATGTCATCTTTAGCTGCCTTCATGGAAAGAGTTTTTTAAGGCATACCCTTTGCTTGAGGGGATCTTCAGCCCAGAGAGCTGCCCTATGTAATTTACCTGTTCAGAGACTATAGGAGGTTTTACCGCTCTGATTCATATAAAGTTCCCTCTTGATCAGACAGATGTAATTTATGTCCCCATATTTACTGCAGGAAGGGGAACCTCAGGTAAGTCATACCAGTTGGTCACTGTAAGCGGACAGACCAGATGCTGGAATCTCAGATATTTGACAGTGGCTTTTCACCCCCACTCTTTCGTTCTATCAGTTCTACCAACTGCTATCCCTCCTCCTTCTTTCTTCCCTGTGGCTCTTTCCACGGGAGCGTGCTCTGTCCTGTCACTGGCTCTGCATGTATACTCACTCCAGAACACAGAGTTTGTCTATCTGTATTCAGAAAATAAAGGCTTGGCAGACTTAAACCAGTGGTAAATGTTTTTTTTTAAATCGACAATCAAAACAAAATACATTACTGGTGCTCTGATGGTGCAGTGGTAAAAATATGATAGCTCACCAGTGCTGAGGTCTCAAGTTTAAAACTCAGCTTTGCTATCAAGGAGTAGGATGATCTCTATGATGAATACGACCTCAGCTGAACGTACAAAAGCACATGGGGTGGCTGATCACAGATGACAGTGCATGGCGCGTCACATGCAGTACTGCACTGTGAGACACAATCAATGGCTGGAGGGCATTACAGTCGTTAATTTAAGAAAAATCCTTGGTCAGCTTTTACAATTCATGTGTACAATATGTTTTACACACCTAGATTTAGATTTCCCTTTACTTTGGCAATGGACAATGGCAAGCACCTGTAAACTGCTATTTCTGGCTCTTTCCACATATTTTCCATGGCATGGAGTGATTTATCAGGGGTTAGTCTGCTACAAGTGAGATAAGACAATGGAGAAGGTTGACCAATCAGTGCCTTTAACCAAGTGATGACAGTGACATAGAATTTAATTGATTCATTCCAATGTCAAAGGCCTGACAAGCTAGACAATACTTGGAGTCTGACATTCCACACACTTAAGTGGTCTATCGAAAATATTTTGGAAAATAGATTATCAGTGGATGGATTAGATAAGGGGTACTCTTAGAACTGTTAGAAATGGGTGTGGTATGTTCAAATAATTCTGTTAATCTGTTAAATAGTTCTGTTACACACACAGTCTTTCACACAGTTAGAAAATCTGGGGTTAAATTAGTCTGTCCTTATTCATATAAAGGTTTTTTCATGTTTGTATTGCACAGCTCAAGTATTCTTGAAACTTGGATGAAATTCTGATCAAGTATCTGTGGAATTTGATATATTACCCCGTTTCTGTGTGGATTGTCTCCTGATAGTCACATTCTTGTTCTGTGGGTATGATTTGCCACCATATTGTGTCATTTAACATCAATTTTTATGACAATACCTGTACAGTAAAATATTTTACATTGAGAATGTGCTTATGTTCACAGTTTGATGGTAATGTAGATGGTGGTGTGGTGAGCCTGCCTTGTGTATGGGGTCACAAAGACCACAAAGGGCTGTAGAGATCATGTGGTAGGATATGCACACACTGATGACATCAACGTGTTGATGTGTGGTCTACACCTCTTAAAGATGAATGATGTAAGAGCATCTGGGACACATCCCAATTTTTGTGTGATCAAAGCCCTAGCTCTCATTCATTTGCTTATACTGAACCCATTTTTCATGAGACTTTTTCTATGTACACAAAATACCTTTTCTATCAAATATTTTCACATATTTGTGTACATCTGTGTTAGTGAGCTTTTCTCCATCTACCTCACAGGTGTGGCATATCAAGACGTTGATTAGACAGCCTGAATATTTTACAGGTGTGCCTTAGGTTATCCACAATAAAAGGCCACTCTAAAATGTGCACTTTTATCACACAGTACAATGTGAAGGGTTAAGGTTCTTACTCAAGGGCCCAACAGTGGCCCAACCTGGCAGTGGTGGGGGCTAAACCAACAACATCCAGCTGGGTAACAACTGATTAAACAAACAAGTACAACTAAATTAAGTGTATTGCATTCATAATTTTACTGTTTTTACATAATTTAAAAATTGTACTAATTTTACTTTAAATTAAACTGTCCTTTAATGCTGAAAACCTTTCATGGCAAATAATGAGGCTGGTTGGCTGAATCATGGCTGTCGTTTGGATAAAAACTGGCACAGAGCTGACTGTATTCAGCTCAAGATAACGGTTGCATGGAAACGTGAAGTGCTGCAGGTTGTTTGCTCTTGTTTTCTTCAGTGACGGACACAGTTGTGAGACGCATGTGGACCACACCATGTATTAATCTAGTAAATTACAGGAAATAAGTAACATGTGCATGTCAGGTCCATGGACAACTATAGAGTGATGACCACACTTCACGAAACACAAAGTACCATAAAATATCATTATTTCCTTTGACACACTCACAAATCTATCATACCCTACTTAATCTCATCTTAACCTAACCTCTAGTATTGTTTATGACTTACTAGAAAGGATTTTTCCTTTTACTTTGGAAATGACTGCTGTATTCTATCAGCTAATATCAACAAAGCCTTTTGTTTTGGATGTGGTAAATATGTCATCTTTTATGCCTGCCTGAGCGGCTTCATCTTTAACTAAAATCAGTCAGAGAGTGCGTTTTAAATTTCTCATAAATCCTATTTAACACTACACTTAGTCATTGAAAAAATCCTGTCAGAGAGTCATCATAGACCCTAGTATGAGATCATGATGCATGTGTGGGCTAGAAGGTATTATAGTTGTCTAGAATTATTGATCTTAAAACACGTGGGTTTTTACATTATGTGATATGGAGATTGTTTTAGCATATTTATGAAATAGCTGCCTAAAAGTGTCAAAATTATGTATTTCATGCATTATAAATCACCATGTAAAATGGCACAGTTTTAGGACAATTGCTGATTGTCAGTGTTAAACAATGAAAAATATAGTCATAATACATTTAGAGTCTTGAAATATATATGACTGAAGTGGTTGAAATATAATAGCACATTGATTTGATTATATTTATAGAAGTTTAAATGAAACAAATCTGGTGATTGGCAGTTTATGGAAACATATTGTGGAATATTATGAATAAATGCATCTCAGATAATTCAGGTTACATAACTGCAGCATGATCTAATTGACTTGCCTAGTATTTAGATTTGGGCTCATTTAAATGGCACCTCTCTTTAGGGGTGTTTTTGTTTGATTTGTTACATTTTGGGAACATTTTGGTAGACACTGCTGCTTGGGTTAGCTACCCCTCAGATTGATTAAGTAAGCAGCCAAAACAGTTTGGACTGATTTGCAATAACTACGTTTTCTGTGAGGACAATGCACCAAACCATGCCATCATAATGCCCCCACAACAAAACAGTGCCACACATTCTATGAAATCATATACCAAACAGCTGAAACCAATAAAACAGCCAACTTTTTGACTGAATCGCTTGCCATCTGTGTCCCAATTATGAACTCTATTTCAAAGTCACAATGTTTTTCTTTTGCCCTAAAATTGAGGTCAGCTGAGTACAGTCAGCATTTATACATACCACAAAGCTTGACACAAAGTTGCCTGTCTAATTGTATCATGCAGTACACTCTCTGAAAGTGTCTGTTCAGATTTTTTTTTACTACCGTGATTAAATGTTTAAGTGTGTGCATGGTCTGCATATATTTCTGAACAATGACATTTGGTGCACATCTAGGTTTTATGTATTCATAAGGCCAGAAAACTGGTATTTATTTGGTTTCCTGCTCTATTAAGATATGACAAAAAGAATAACACTTCATATATTGTAGGATAGTGGTACCTCATCAGGTGTGGCACTGGACTATTGAATAAAATGACATTCTGTGAAATTGGCTGTCTACTGGCATTCTTTTTTTATATAAATCTTGGCAAAATGTGAGTATAAAAGAATAATAAAGGAAGAAAAAAAGAAGAAAAATAGCCAAAAGGCTCTCCCATTAAGGACTTCATTTTACCTAAATTCTGGTCTAGGGCTTCATTCAATAGTGTGCTTTTTATAGTGTCAGTTTAGGAACCCCACCTGTCAGAGTGAGAAGAGAGTTAAAGAAAGAACGCATTACAGCTGATTGGCTCCAGACTACATCCTCTGCTCTCATGTGAATGAGACGCCTTCCTGCTGAGATTATGTGGCAGAGCTGTGAGAATGTAAAAAGGCATGGGGAACCACAAAAACATAGGCCACAGTCATACACAAATGGCCTTGACCTTTTTTTGTATGTCTTTGTGCGTTTATATGGCCATATGCGAGCACAATAAAAGTTTATAAAAAGCGACCAAAGAACACTGTTGAGGCTAATTTACTTTATCCCTCTGATATACAGTACACAAAGCAGAGAGACATCGATACAGCCTGTTTCAATTTCAGTCTGTTTCAAAGATTTGGTACTGGTTAGCATTCTTGCCTAAATTATTATTTCAAAAAGTCTTTGTGGACATGATATAATCTGTGAGGCCACACTAACATGAAGCATTATTGTCCATTGACAGCAAATTCAAGCCAGCTCTGGCTTAGGTTTGGCTTACCAGCTTTGCACACACAAAAAAAGAATAAATAGCTTTGTCACTTCTTAAACAGATGCAGCTTTGAGTGTCCCTACCCACTATGAACATTTGGGATCTGTTTTGCTAAATCTTCCTGTTGAACTGATAAATGAGACCATTTCCCCCAAACAAGCTATTGGTATAGTCATACACACTATATGGAGAAAAGTAATAGGATATCTGCACATACATCAACAGGACATGTCACCCAATTCTAAATCCATAGGCATTATTATAGACTTGGTCCCACTTTTCCAGCTACAACATTGCCTACTGTTTTGCTAAGAACTTTTACAAGATTGTGTAGTGTGCCTGTAGAGGTCAGACACAGATGCTAAACTAGAAGGTTTGTCAAACAAGTTTTTTGTTCATTAAAAAGGTAAGCTCCGTGTGCATGCCAGTCAGGTTCTTCCACACCAAACTCACAGTCATGCAAGAACAGGAAAAGCTCTTTCTAAACTGGGTTAAGCTTAGCATACAATGGTCCAAAATGCATTATTATGCCGAAGCATTTACAAGTTGTCCTTCACTGGAACTATACATTGAGCAAACTAAATGTAATAACATAATAACGACATTTATATTATGATAAGATATCAGAAAGTTCTACTTATGCATTTAGCAGATGGATTTACCCCAAACAGCTTAGACCGGCCAAAATTATGGACGGAAGTATGTAGGCATCACTTAGAATTACTGTGTTTAAGTATCTCAGCCACACCCATTGCTGACAGGCATATAAAATCAATTATAAAAAATGAATGCTTCCACTGTTTTGGCAACAGTTTAGGGAAGGCTTGTACTTGTTTCAGCATGATGTTTTCCCTGTACTCAAATTGAGGCTCATAAAGACTACACAGAGTCCTAACTTTGACTCTGTTTAACACCTTTGAAATAAATCTAAATGTCAATGTAAGCCAGGGGACACGATTGTTGGAGAACTGATTTAATACCCTGACTTGTGAGCTATTAGCTTAAGATTCTTAGCTGTGACTTTGCATCAAGTTGATTCATTATTGGCGCTGGTTTAAGATCTAGGATGAAGCTGACCACATGCTTTAGTGAGAGTCTTGTGAAAGGTCTCTCTGCTCTCTAAACTTAGATGAGTGAGTCAGCCCGGTGTACGCCAGATGAACACTGAATTACCCAGAGGTAAATCCCCATGGCAGTGCACCAAGTGCGTCACTCTTGAGCACACAATTTCTCCAGCATTCTCAGACATTGAGACTAAGTAAATTGAGTGATTACGGGGACATAGAAACACGCTGCTTTGTCTGGATAAGTTCATACTCTCTCTCTCTGCTGTATTTGCAGACATCCCTTTGCTTATCACCCTTCTTTTAATGTCTTCATTTTTTATCAAGAGGCAAGATATGTATAGTGCTTCTTCTCCATGACCGACGTTTGATGTAGTGGCCCTTAACTACATTAGTGCAGTAAGCTTATTGTGAACTCAACATACTCTGTTCGAAATCCTCACTTAGGTTCCTAAGGTGTAGCATATTGATGCCTTAGTACTATCTGCATTTTTAAATATAAGAAAAACAAGATCATTGTTAACTTTTCATGACTCAAATGATGAATGCTTTTATCAGCTCTGCATTTGGGTTTTTGTGAAATGTTATTTACTTGCTGAGATAAAAAGGTGTAATCATGCTCCTGAATAAATGTGTCTGTGGTAATGTTTTTCTTTTTTTGATTGGAAGGAGGATAAAATGTGCCTCTCTGAGCTCTGTTTGCATGTGTGTGGCTTTGGCTCATAAACCAAGTGCTGAACCTCAAAGTATAGATGTAGAAGCATTGTGAAGAGAAAGAAAGTGACCTCTGACTTTAATAGTTTTGCTGTAATAAGGTTGAAATTTGTCGAATTTAACAGATGTCAAACTTAATCAGGATTAATGTGAGGGAAGCATTTAATCTGGTCAGTGTAGTGGTGACAACAGACTTGAACGATTTACATGATAGAAGATCTGTTTGGCTAGTATTGTTTTATCGGTGGTTGTGATTTGATTAACAAATGACCTGTTTCGAAACAGTATATCCCAGTACCATATACTGGGCATAATTGGTAGTGTCTGTGAGGCAAATTGACTACTGTGAATTATGAAAAATGGGAGAATAATGCATAAATGAAACAAAAATAATAATAATAATTCAATTCAAACTGGGGAAGTTTCATAAATGTGTAAATTTTATAGAATGCTGGTTTAATTGTTTTTGACTAAATGGTGTTCTAGTCATAAACATAGACAATAAGAAAATATTTGCTAAGTAAATGTAGATTATTATTTAAATTTCTTTTTAGCGATATCCAGAAAGGGAAAAAAAAGATAAAACCAGACAACAACAAAAAAACTTTACAAACTTAGACAATTACAAGCTGCTGGAACATTAGTAACAGTGTCTGCAGTTAAAGAAGCATTACAATATTTTTTATGAAAAGCCTAAAACAGGTTTGCCACAATTTTGAAACTGATTATACATACATGACAGTATTTACAGACAAGCAACCTTTTTAGCACCAGTTGACAGAGATGGGTGACATCAAACTATTCTATGGCGAGCAGAATGTCACCAGCTGTAGTCAGTTATAATCAGTTATTGTAATTATTAATATATACTTGATGTACAGCATTTATAACACAATGTTCTATTACTGTAGCCCGCCGATGCTGAGGTAAAACCATTGTAGATGCAGTGTTCCCTGTCATTCCCACTTTTACACCTGAATGCACAGGATGTTGGAGGATCTCATTGAGCTTTATGGAAACGAGGAGTGGTTGAGTGGAAGGTTATTGAGTGTACAGATGAGTTTGTCTATTTTGAATGTGCAGTGAGCAGACTCGAGCGATGACCGCCCTTTTAAAGAGGTCACAGATGAGACTGCTAATGTGAGTTTACGATCAAAAGAAAAGCTTGAGTGATGACTTGGATTAAAAGTGAAGAGTGTTTGTGTTTTTACTGAGGACAAGGGATGTGTTTTTTGTCGGGGGAGAAGCATTTTGCAGAATCAGCTCAATATGCAAAATAACATAGACCAAAAGAAACAAAAAGGAAGAAGAGCCTGATGCCCCCATCTGCTTGCCACATGCACTCTGTAGCACCTCTATAAATCTCAAATGCACCGAACAATGCCGGGTCACATTCCGCCTGGCTAGATGCAAGCTAAACACCAACACTCAAATGTTCAATTCAAATTCATTGTTAAAAGTCAGAGACTGAGCTTAATAAGACATTGTATTGTATTTGAATTAGAATCTCATTCACACAGAACACTAATTACTTAAATGTGTCTTTACTTTAGCATGTCCCTAGCATGTGCATGTTGTTAACAACCATCCTTACCAATCCTAGACAAAAAACTATGGTACCAGTCTTCTGTCTATTGCTGTCATTTCTTGCTGCCCTACCACACTGTTTGTTTGGAAACAAGGTCTCCAGGCCGGCACCTCTTGTTCCTTTTCACAGTTCAGGGTTGAAGAGGTCACTGGAGTCCCGGGGCAGTCTGTGGATGATTTGGGATTTCCTGTAGACTACAGATGGCCCAGTGTGGTTGTTATGGTGATCCTCCTGCTAACTTTTTTGTTTTGACAGTGCAGAATTAACGGTGCTTGTTTCTTTTCTTCCCTCTTGGCCTGTCAAAGAGAGCTCACATCAGCCCCTCATTCAGACTCTGACACCCTGCCTACTCGCACGTGTGGATAGAAATGCGCAGCCGTAATGATACTGTGACAACAGATTTTTCCGCACCCATCTGGACCCGTGTACAGACAGCATGTGGTGGTGCAGGCGGCAGATCAGGTCTCTGCTTCACCCTGCTTGGGTTTATGTAGTAGGTCAGATTATTTACAGTTGAGCAGATCAGTGTCATAGGCTCATACTGTTTTAGGAATGCTGAGAATAAACTCATCAGGTTTTATCTGCAGTCATTTGTACTGCGTATTCTGATGACTAATTTAATAATTATGTTGGCTAAATATGTTTATGATCCTCCTGTGTCTTACCTCCTTCGAAATAAACACTAGCATGTAGTTCTGGTTACTTTAAAATTCTCATAAGTGTGAGTGAGAATCCATTTATAA
>JAYDZF010000001.1:9177684-9198419 GCA_034509105.1 Microcambeva barbata
CCTATTCACTACCAGCAGCAAAAGAGCATGCAGAACTTATAATCCAAAGCAGTGATCAGTCAGACACTGCTCTTGACTCACACTCAAAGACAAAATGTATTGAGTTCTGAAGACAAAGGCCAGCTGGAACACAGGCCTAGAAAATTAACCTCCTAAACCACAGACCAAAGGGTGGATTCAACCTCCAGCCGAACCAGCTTTATCATCTTCAACTCCACTCTTTGAAAAGACTTACAAAGATTGAAATTTTTACAAACAAAGGCTATAATTAAACAAATTTGCAACAGAGGTAAAATGTCCCCAGCATAGTGTCTTTGTAATCTGTCTTCAGGCCAAGACTTGTATAAAACCTTGAGTAGGAACTAGTCTACTACATTACAGACAGTACTATTGAGGATTGAATCTATGATGCCACCATACTAACCTAGATTCAGTTAAAGTTTTACATAAATACTTGAATTACTCACTTGCATGTTTCGTGGATGGAAACTAGCTTTCATAAAGGTTGTGAGAAAATACTGAGTTACAATTGTTTTATTTAAGCTAGCTGTCCTAGCTTCAGACCATCTGCTGACAGTCAAAATCCTTTGTCACATTCCACATGCGACCGATTCAGCCTCTCTTCTGTTTGGCTCTCAAACATATATGTTTGTATGGTCATGATGTCACTAGTTCAAATAGTCAATGTAGGGTAGTGACCCCCAAATGTATCCGGTTCAAATCTTTATGCTTGCCATGGCTAAATAAGATGTATTATAAGTGGCTGTAGAGTATACAGGCCTAAAACATCATCCAGCTTGGTTGGACTTGGCAAACTGTACAAAAAAGATTGCCCTGTAGTTATAGCATGGAAAACCATTGAGGTCTCTTAGAAACCCCATTTCCAGATATTTTTGGATGTTTTGTAAAATGCTGCACCTACTTATTACTGTAAGCTGTGAGTTAAATATTCTATAAACATGGTGCTTGACAGACATGTGGATGTCTCAAATGAAAATTGTAATGTAATTGTCATAAGTAGACAGCAGCTTTAAGTTCACAGTGTAAATAATGATCTCAAATAAAAAACTTGAACTTTATATGACAAAATGAAAATCATAAGCTTACTTAACTAGATCCTGTTTGGACTAATGCTTGCAGAATTAATTAGTAAAAAACATTTATCAAAAACAATGTGTTTTTTAGTTTTTGAAGTTTATTTGAAGTGTTATATGTTGTTGTTTCTGTGATGCTAATGTGCTGTTAAACATATTTCACAAACTCATAATAGCTTACAAATTCTGAAAGATTTTTAAAGATCAGTCCCGTTCAGTCCCGTACAAGCCGAAATCCCAAAAGCACAGTAATGCAGTTGGAGAGGTCTAGCATTTTGGACACTCTGTATTTCCTCCCTGCTTCCTGTGTTTATAAGGAAGAGTAAACAGGCCACCTGGCAACCAGGGCAGATGTGCGCTAGGCAGTCATTTTGGAGAGATATACAATCTGCACCCAGGGCAGAGGCTAAGAAGAGGCTTTTAAAGCTATACAAAGGGGTCACATTAAGGCAAAAGAAGGGTGGGGGGATCACACGTACGTGAGATCAGAATAGAGATAGTCTAAAACAAATGAGCACATACTGTGTGTGCATAGATCTTGGACCAAACATTGATGCATATAGAAACCACACAAAACTGTGAGCACTAAAGTAAACCTATATTTTACACATATAGACCGACAATTCATTCATTCATAAATGGTCATTCTTAGACAGGCTGATTCATCTGTCTAGAGCTTGGGTGACAAATTCTCAGCACCGGTGCAGCATGCTTCATATGTCAGTGCCGGGGATTCTGTGGGAAGGACTCTTGCCCGGCTCCATTCATCCCAACTTTACTTTCTCTCTTCGGCTTCCCTCTCAAAGTCCTCTCACATCGTTCTCATTCCCATGTTGTTTTATAGCCTGTTTACCTTTCTGTCAGTCCTACTGTTTTGTCTTTGCATTAAACTAAGAATAACAGTTTAGCTGAGGGTAATGGTTATGACACCAGCATAATCCCTTTCAAGTCCCAAGTGACATGAATCCATATACACATTGCAAAAGGTGTCAAGTGATGATAAATTAATACAATGATGATAATTGTATTATGGCTTAAATAGCATTGTGTTATCTATTACACGAATCTTAACTCCACTCTCTATGCACTCTAAAATACAATACATGTACAAATACATGAATTTTGATCAAGAGTCTGAGGAAGACCTTCTTCAGCTCCTGGATGACTATCCTGCTTTTCAAAATCTAAGGTCTTCTAAAAGTTTGTTGCTCAACCTCACTAAACACAATTTGTTTTGGTAGTACATGAGTTTACTAATGCAGGTTTTAAATGACTAAAAACATAGTTGTGGTACATTAACACAGGCCTGAAATTGTTAAATAACCTGAAAGTCAGAAAAAAAACTAATGTCATGTTAAGTAAGCTATAAGTCATTGTTACGACAGTCCTTGCAATTTTTGAAATAAGTGTTAGAATATGTGCAAGTAGACATTGTAGTTACCAGGGCTTAGATAGATCATTTGTTATCATGTAACACTGATAGACCAAGTTAGAGGTATAGGTAAAAACCATTTGTCACATTGTTTACCTATTTGTTTTTGTTGTTTATTTTTCTGAATTTGGAATGAAAGAATGTGTTGGAAATGGGGCTGTGATGAGTGCTTTAATGATGTTAAGGATGTAGAGCTGTGACTCATAGTCCTCCATCTGTGTGCCATCTGGAGGAGAGAGAATGAGGTGAAGAAAATAAGGATGAGAGGGAGTTTAGAGCTGCTTTTATGGCGGTGCAGGTGAAGCTATGGAACAGGTGGTCAGAGAGAGGGGTGAACGGAGGGCAGAATGCCATTACATAGAGGAGATAAAAGAGGCGGAAAAAAACTTAAGTCATGCAGTTCAAGCAGGTAGATTTATTTACCCATTGGAGTGTGTAACTATGGGCATTCTTTGCATTTTTAAGAAAGGGGCTATTAAACATCATTTATCCAAACTTAGGAGAACTCTTTGGTACAATACAGTATTAAATACACATGTAGCATGGTGGCACAGGAAGTAGTTTGGTTGGATGACACTCAGATCAGTGAATTGTGGTTACAATTTCAGCCCATACTACTACCTCTGTGAATATGGGGTATGTTCTTCGTGTGTCTTGTGTGGCTGCTTAAAAGTCTTTGGGAAATTGACAGACACAAACAAGTTTTTTTCCCCTCAAAAGTTCACATAAACAGATCCAGATGTGTCTGAGGTGGCCTAGCCAGGTTAGAGGGTCATATAAATGACCTACTCTTCCTACTCATATTAAACCACTACAATGAAAAGCATGCGTGCATAAATATTTCTAACAAGGCAGTCCATAGATATGCTATGCCAGTTAGAGTGAGCCTTTTTTCAGGAAAGCCTAGACATGATTTTTTTCTAGAACATCAGTTACAGATTAGTGAAGGCTGCTTTTTAGTGTTGCTTATTTTAAGCTAAACATTGCAGCTAACATTAGATCAGCTGGCCACTGAGCTGCAGTCAAGAGCCACAGCAGAGTTTTCGACTCAGCTCCCATATGACCTCTACGACCTCCTTTTCACATACAGTAATAAACGACCAAGAATAAACACTGTTATATAAACCATGTGGGACTCATCTGATGCAGATGGACAAGGATAAAGGATTTTGGCACTCCAGAATGCACATGGTCGCGTTCCTGTACCATATGATGCTGGCAGAGAACAAGTGCTTTTTGGCTATTAGAGGGCAGGAAGCTGTGACTGCAGTAATACACTGTCTTTGATCTCTGTAGATGCTTTATGTTTTAGCTCATGCAATCTTTACCTCACACAATTCATTCTGAACTCTGACACATTGGCAGAGATACATTAGCATTTTCTTTATTTTTACCTTGCTACAGACAGGGTGAGCCAAGCTTATATATCATTCATCTGTGATAAGAAATTGGAAGCTTTCTGTTGTGACTGGAGCATTACACAAGTTTCCAAGTCCATATTAACCACAGTCAGTGATAATTTTGTATCTCCAACTCACCTCCAGTGCATGTTTGGATTGTGGGAGGACCCAAACTGCTCCACCTGGGTACTGAACCAAGGACCTTCTTGCTGTGAGGTGATAGTACCCACATAACCACTCTGCCACCCCAAGATTGTATAGTAAGATAATCAAAGATTGACTTGGATTGTTTTTAAGGATTATCTTGTGCTTTGAAAATATTTTGTGTTTTTTCAGGTCAAAATTTTTTATAACAATGTAGCGTTGTTAAATAATAATTATTAGATTATATATAATTAGCTGTGGTCTAAATTTAGAATGCATTTGGTGTTACAGAATTTGTTTATTCAAAATGTATTTTTATAGGCCACTGCATTTTACCAACCAGTCTTTTTAAAAAGCTGGTCCAGTGGTTTAAACACATGCTGGCACACCAGTTTCAAATCAGCACTCTGCCACCTGACACAAGTTGGAATTATGGCTGATTGATAGCCCCTGCACTTTCAAGGGATACTGCGTTGATCAGGGTGTTGCCAACATACACGCAGATGAAAAGATGGGTGGGTGTCACGTGTGACTCTCCTCAGTCAGCAGTGAAAGGTAGGATCATTAGAGCAATCAGGGACATTGGATAAGACCAGATTAGGGGACAAATTAGCAAAATGTGATGACAGAAGTACATCTTATTTCTAAGAGTATTCATGCTTATAATGTGCGTGTGTGGTCATTAAAACTCCATAGGTACATAAAAGCTGTAATTCAGCAACCAGATATTTGTAAGAGGTTTGTTATAAACTGCTATACTTTACACACACACACACACACATATACAATTACTGTTCCTCCTTATTTATATTTAATTCACATTCATGCTTATGTCCATGTTGTGCAGAGAGCCCTTGAAACACAGTACTGTATAATGGTGCTGCTATACTTCACACATACAATTACTGTCACTTTCTATTTATCTTTAATACACACACTCATCTGTAATGGTGCACACATTTCAGTGACAGACTAAACACCTTTACTCCTGAGGATTTAGGAGCCGAGCTTCAGGTCTCGGGTTTCCCCCTGTACTGTGATCTGGAAGTGAGCCAGTACAGTTATATCATGCTGCCTGTTGCCAGAGGCTTTTCTCCCCAAATTTTGATTATTAAATAACATGCTTCTGCTCAGCTACTGTGTCTTACCACAGTCATTGTGGCCGATATTTACCATTACTGCTGAGATAGTGTTTTCCGTTCTCTCCCACAGAGCATACTGATGACCCGTTCTTTTGCTGAGTTTGTTCCATGGTGATTGCCTAATAATTACAGTATTAAAAAGCAATGGGATGTTTTTTCTAGTGTCTGCAATGTTGGAGAAATGTCCCACACAGGAGGAAAAATCACAGAAGTAGCTGAAGCCCATCTTGAACTCCAGTTTGGGTCAGTTGGAGTGGGTCTTGTAAAATGGGATGCAATGAACTGTCTACTTTATTGCTGTAACACACAATAAATTAGGTCACCTCTGAAGCCTTGAATACAGTGCACATACAAGCATTTTTCATTACCCAAGACTTCCATAAACTGCTTCCCAAACTTCCCAGACTGTACATGCAATGTAGCCATAGACAATTTGGTATTTTCAGTTTACCTCAATTGCATGTCTTTGGACTGTGGTAGGAAACCCATGCAGACACGGGGTGAACATACAAACTCCACACCTAGACCTTATTGCTGTGAGGCAACTGCACTACTCACTTTTACGCACTTATTAACAAAACGAGTTTATTCAGAGTTTTTAGAGATGCTGAATGGGCTTGAGGCTTAAGTCTAGTGTATAGATTTTTCCTGGGAAATACTGAAGTCAGGTACACTGATGCTTCCTTCTTCATCCAAATCCATACAAGCATAAGTAGAACACAAGGTCATTTATTTATGCTTTACACTCTGTGTACGATGTAGGTGAAATTGGGTTGGTGTGACTCAAACTAAGGTCAACTAAGGTAAACGTTGTGTGGTTGTCATTATGCATTAGTGTTGTTTTTCTACCATCCACTTCTTGACAGCTTATTTTGGCGCTCCCTTTTATGTTTGTTGCACAGCACATGCACAGACAGAAAACTTAGGTTAACATGACTTCAGATTTAAAGAGGCTGGGTAAGAGGAGAAAAAAAGATTCCAGGGAAAATAAAGCCAGAAACGTGAGAACCTCCACCAGAGACACTGATGGAAATGCCAGAGAGAAAATGAAGAATCCTCACTTTTATAGGGATGAGGAAATAAGTTCCACTTTTAATCTGGACAATCTAAAAATAGCCTGTTAGTTTCTGTTGGCTGCCCACTGGGTCATTCTTGTTAAAGGAGTCTTGTCTAGGCTAAAAGCACATAGATGAGTTTCAGTTAGGGAAATGTATCTATTTTATTTAATTTATTGGAACTTTTTAAAGATAGCCTGTTCTAAGAAGATAAATGGAGATGCTTCTTAGAATCTCGATACAACACATTCAACCTGAAGCCCTAAAGGCCGTTGTGAGCTTAGTGCAGTAATAAAAACAGCAAGTGCTCAGAAACGTGCAACAACACACAGGGTTTTACAAGACCATTGGTGTGGCAGGGCGCTTTCTCCACTACATTCCAACTGTCTTGCAAGCGATTATAGCATCTTTATGAATGTCTCATTTTGAATTACCGTATTTTCCGCACTATAAGGCGCACCTAAGAGCCTTACATTTTTTCAGAAATTAGCCGTGCGTCTTGTAATCCGGTGTGCCTTATGTGTGCACCGAGTTCCCAAATGTTGTTGTGCGACTTTGGTAAGCGCTTTGCTTGATTGACTGTCGGTCCATTTTTCGCCGACATAGGACGCAATACGTACACTACGTATGCTGGCAGAGAACATTACGTAATACGTACAGTACGTATGCTGGCAGAGAACATTACGTAATACGTACAGTACGTATGGTTACCTTCTCCACTCCTTCGGTAGGTATACTACCGGTATGCTGCAAAACAACATTTGTTTATCTAAAGACCCCCGAAAATGGCACCATGAGACATGCTTATGAGGCACAATTCAAACTACAGGCAATGAGTTACGCGGTTGTAAATGGGAATAGAGCAGCTGCAAAATAATTCAATTAATGATTGGATAAACTAAACTCACTGTTTTGCTTCTGTTACCTCTTTACTATACTATGAACTTAACGCTAAGTAATTAATGCTTTTAATATATATATGTGTGTGTGTGTGTGTGTGTGTGTGTGTTGTCCTTTATTGTATAAGTTCTACCCTGTGTATCATTTTACACATAAGCCTAGAGCACCCTTAAAAGCATTCGCTTGACTTATAAATATGACATAATCACTCCTAGATGCAATTTCAGTAGCCAAAGCAAGCATGTAAAACCGGTTAAGAGACAGTGACTGAAGGCGAGGTTGTAATCCAGATCCAGGTATATTTCTACCCCTCTACCAGTTGTGCTATTGTGCTACACAACGTGGATAAAAGTCACATTTGATATATTGTTCTAAAGCACATAATAAACATAGCGGACATACAACAAGAGATGATCAACTGAATTACTGCATGTCAGACTAGGCTGAATAATATTAAATGTCAAGAAATGATGAGCAAAAAGGAAAACTGGGTTAGCTAAAGTGGTCAAACTTCATGAGTGGGTATGATGGACATGGACCAAGTTTAATTACTGGCAAATGGAAAATCAGACTGTACATTGTGTATTGTGCACTAGTCTCTCTCTCTCTCTCTCTCTCTCTCTCTCTCTCTCTCTCTTTCCTCTATGCCGTTTTCTTTTTCAACAACTGGATTATAAATGGAATAAGAGCTTCCACTGTTTGCTTTGAAAAGGGTGGGGCATTATATGCCACAGGCTTTCACGTGGAAAAGGTCCAAACTCCAGAAATACTTCTGCCACCTTTTAATCCTCCCCTGAAGCATCAAGTTCATACCTGTAGAACAATCCATAACAAATCTTCCATGCCCCTGGCCACCCAACCTCATGAATCCTTAGAGACTCGCTTGACCCTTTGACCTAATACATTCATTCTTCATGAACTGACATAATCACAACTTTAAAAACAGAGAAAAAGAGACTGTTGTTCCACATCTTTCTGCCATTTACTTGTTTCTACTGCCAACCACTTTCCCTCTGAGCTTGAAATTCCAACCTCAACAGGAGCTTCCAGAGACTACTCCTCAGCAACAGTCTTCTCTTTAATTCTCTCAAATTACTTTTTCTCCATTCTCCCTGTTGTGCCTCACTTGCACTCAGCAGTCACATTTGTCCAGATGACATGATTCAGAAAACCTGCTAAGAGAGTATTTACAATGACCACAATGATGTACTGCATTGCTGATAAGTGAGCTCACAAGTGCTTCGGCATCACTCTAGAATACCAAAGGTATGCCAAACGTCCAATTTACATCCTTTCCAGAAGGTCAGCATTGTTGGTTTTTTTTATTCCAGCATGACAACATTTTTCCCACTTCTACCAGAGTCTGTTCTTTTACTGGCAAAAATCTGGAGTAGCTAGAGGGGAGAATTGCATCACAGATTGGCACGGATTATACACTTTGCTGCCTGGCAATGAGCACACAATTCACAATTTACACATTTGTCAACACAGAGGCATAGACAGCAAATTCGGATCTTGTCAGCCAAGAACACACTCATTCAATCCTATCATCGGAAAGCTGACAAGTTTTTTATCTTGTAAAATCCATTTTTAATACACAAGCTGACTGGGAAGATTTTCCATCAGTCTGCTTGCTTTGCACTGACCCTTTTAAGGGCCAGCGGGAGAGTTATATTTTATTTCCTCTGAGGTTGTTCTGTCTTTTTCACATTGTAGAAAGCTCTTGAAAATCTTTTATGAGCTTGTATATTATGTTGATCAGGGTTTCTTTTGGAAAAAATTAGAACTTTTGAACAGTGTTTTTTAAAGCTGCAGTGTGTAACCTTAAAAGTTATTTAAATGGTAATTGAGTGTCTATTAGATTAATATGCATAAAGGTATGACATCATAATTGACAAAATATCTAACTCTGTTGGGTGGGGTAAAATATTGCGACTTTTGAAAAAAACCTTTTCACACTAAAAAAGGAAAGACCTCTTTTCTATCTTGTCTTAGTGCAGTTACCAGCTGGTTGTGCCACTGGGAACCAAGAAAAATACAAAAAGACTTAAAAGGTTGCCATCCGAAAGGAATTTGCTCTGCGTGTTTGTGTTTATGAGCTTGTGTGCTTGGGTTTATTTGGGAGTGTGTGCTTGTGAAAAAAGCAGTTCATTGACAGTGTGTGTCTGACCGTTTGGGCTAGGCCAGGCCCCACCCTTGTCCAGTAAACAGTAGTCTGCCTTAACGTTTTATGGTCATGTGATTCAAACGTTGCCAATCTAAATGGAAGGGCTTGCAGCAGACCGTGGATGAGGCCTTGAAGCTACTGTTTTCCAACTCAGAACTGTGAGGTGATCTGGGCTAAAATTGAAGGGGGCAAAGACCCTGGCTTTTCCTATAATTAGTATCTTTAACAGCCTATGGCAGCATGTTTATTACTTTGTTTCATCATTGTTCCTATTAATGACTTTTTATTGATTTGGGAAGTGAGCATGCTAATTAAATTGTGTGACTGCAAAGCACATACAGAATGATACCTGGCTTTGTCTTGCAATAATTATGAACTTCCTGGGAAACTTCAATAGCATTGCATTTGTGGTACCTTCACACATCTGCAAGCCATATGCATCTTGAAGGATGTTTGCTTCTGCACCTTTCACTAAAAACAGCCTGGATGGTTTTCTCACAGTTCTTTCTTTTTAATGTACCCAATCAGCATTAAGCATCCTCTCTACTGATACTAACCCCTACCCTGGTTCCTGATTCACTGCATCTTTTCACAATATTATGAGCAGTAGACAGTGAAAATCCTAATTACTGTTCAGATAACAGTAATACTGTATTGATAATTATTTAAACGTATTGGGATTCGGTGGTGAACCATACTTGTTACTGTATGTGTTTAAATGATCATTCTTTAATGTTTTGTTTCATGTAAACTGGGCACTGTTATTCATTGTTTCTTAAACAGTGCCTTCTCAAAACAAAATATAAACTGTAAGGAACTTGGCCTTTAATTTGCTCCACCAGATCATTTCATTTGGTTATGCTCTCTGAATGAATTGCATCCACATGTATCCGGCATACACATGCTTTTTAAAACCAGGACCAGTACATGGTCAAGCCATCTTGTTTTTATGTACCAGTTATGGAAATAATTGCCTTTGAGGTACATGTTTATTCATTACTATTTTTTTACTGAGTAGATTATATGCGGTTCAACCTAGTTGAACCTTATCAGGATTCTGTACCATTTTCCAACCGTCTGCTGTAGACAAGTGCTCAAGCAGACCTGCTTTTATCCAGCTGTAAAAATAAAAATGGAGACAGGGGAAGGTATGATTCATGAGCAGAGAGACAGAGTTACAACATGCTCTGCTAATCTTTTTTGTTGTAAGGTTTATCTGTCTGCTGTCAGAAGTCCCTATTACAGAGTAGCACGAAAATAGCTTGAACAAAAAAAAACAAATTTGCAACAACAACAGTTTAAGGAAAGCCATGTCCTGTTCCAGTGTGACTTTGCACAAAAACAAGATCTTTAAAGATGTAAAGACAACCTTGATTTAAGGAAACACCAGTGGCCTGAATGGAGACCCACTGAACAGCTTTAGAATGAACTTGAATATTATGTGAGGTAATATTATTGATCAACAACACTGCTTAGTAATAGAAATGCTCTTTTGACTAAATAGGCACAAATTCCCACTTACATACTTTAAACCCAAAAGTGTACTTTTACATATTTTAAACCAAAGAACACCTGCTTTAAAGTTGCTTAAAAATAATAATGAATATACCATCTTCACCTTGCAAGTGAAACTTGAAGCGCTAACTATTGCTTTTCCTCTGAAATGTTATTATTGCCACATGAGAAAGTGGTCACTCTGGCATTACCACTACCTGCTCATTATTGACTCATGAGTATGAAGGTTTAAGTTTTCTCTGAGTCAGTAATATACAGTAATAGTTTTATAACATCCCCTTAAAGACTATATTTTCCATAAAAACCTGGGTGAGCCGAAAAGCAAAGCTCCCAAAGTACACAGCTGTGTGTGTGATGCTTTGGTTTGGCCAAGCCTTTAACCCCACACACATGCCACAGAGACATACCTTACAGAGGGCACTTTCTCCAGCCGGTCATCAGGTCCACGCTCACTGTTCCCAAACAGAGCTGCAAACACAGGGGGCACAAACCACGTCTCGCTCATGGGCACCTAGACACACACGCTCAGTATAGGCTCCTGTTTGTCATCAACCAAATAGTCCAACAGGAATGAACCAAGTGGACTAAGCATAGAATATGTGAAGGTTAAATAAGTGATGTGGTGTATTAATTTAACATTGACTTTCTCCTTTGTTGAACAGGTGAGAAATTAAAGAAAAAACTAAATGTTTCTCTTTTTAGTGCTGAGTAAAATTCCAGAGCAGCCTCAGTGGATATTGGTACTGGAAAGGTACTGAAGTTGAAAAGGAATGCTAATTTTTCAATAGAAATTCCTGACGTCCCTAGTATATTCATCCAAAATATTTCATTTGGGTTGAGGTCAGGTTATGATAACTTTAATTAGCTTTTATTTTTATCTTGTGACCTCTATCAAGAAAGAGATGCTTGCCACTCAGGTGTGTAGGGGTAAAAGACATGCTGAGCAGAGCTGGGATCTTGAATACATCAAGTCTCAGCTCTGCCTGATAATTAATCAGATTATTAAGCCTGACTCACTCGTGACAATTACAATTACGACAAGCAATTACGACCTCTGCTGACTGATTGATGACTGCACATAGATAAGGATCAGGGTGTGTCTTTCTTTTCACAGTGCTTATTTGCATGTGCACAAAGTGCAGGTTCAAACGGGAGCCCATGTGTTCTGAGTCGGCTGGTTTTGTTCTTGTATATCAGAGCCAAACTTCATCTAATTTCAGTTCTGGTTATGCATGATAACCTGAGGTGATAATCAATACATGACACGAGTGAGTGAATCAGTATTAGTTTGGTTCCAGGCATTCTACTTTAAGTAACTGGTATTGGTTCACTTGGCTGTGGCTATGAATGGACCCTTGCAGTGATTATACAGAGCGTCATTATTCTCACGCTGATGTGGGACTGACATTCCAAGGGGAAACCCTGGGAGGGAGTTTGCAGTGTAGGCTGGAGGTTTTCCTATTTCCCCTGGTCAGGAGCGGCCTATCAAGCGCTGTTCTAATGTGTTGAAAGCATTAAAATGTTGCAGTGTCTAGTGACTGGGAAAAAATTATACAAGACAGTAGTGAAAACAGAACTGTGGGTAAAAGCTCTCGCCCTCCCTTCGTTAGATGAATGAAAGGGGAAAGAGAAAACATCCAGGGCTAAGCTTTGTCATTAATGCCCCAGGGTTTGTTTGTGTTTGGAGTTTTTCACCCACTTTGCCATTTCCCAAGGAATCTTAAATAGCCATGGCTGCTTGTCCCCCTATAAAAGAGGCCTACATAAATAAAGTTTAAATGATTCCCCAATCTCGCACACCTTGTTTACTAAACTGTGGTCGGAATCAATTGGTGTTCCTGGCTTTCAAGATGAGGACCATAAAACCTCCAGCCTAATCTATACTTCAGCTTCATCAATTAAGTCTGCCTTACATTCCTATTTCTGAAACAGGCAATCTTGGTCATCTTAAAACATGGTTCCAATATTCAAACAGTCTTTATATATACTTGTCTGAAATGATCTGAAAAGATCATTACTGCTGTACTCATTTCAGATGTCAAACATGCACACACATGCCTACATCTACACTCATGCCAGTGTAAACCCAAGGCCTCAGATCTCCATCAGAATTGTGAAAAGCGAGCACTAGCACCCTCATTGATCTCTCAGACTTTTTACAGGGGGATATTTGTGAATTTGAAAAATAAAGTTATCCTGGAGCAGTGGTGGAAGATGAATAGGGTTCTGTGCTGAGCTCTCTGGTGGACTGAACCCCTCTGTTTTGGGTTGTTTTCCCCCCTCCATCAGAGTGGGTACATTAGGCCGCCTGTGCAGAGAGGGGGGCGGAAGCAGGACGTGGCTGTGTAAGGCGATCTGCATGCCTGCACAGAGCCCCTTTTCAGCATCGGCTGCTTGCCATGCTACTGCGACACAGGCAGTCCTCCATCCGCATAAACAGCAGCTCACATCAGGGACATCCCAGCGTGCACCAGCACCCTGCCGCCAACCTCAAAGGCTCCCAGAGAGAGAGAAAGCTATTCACCGGAGGGACTGGCAAACTTTCTGGCCAAATTTTGAAACTGCTTAGCTACTGCAAAAACAACCCTTGGGTGTTTCTAAATTGCTGAAATGATTAAATTAATTATACATATTATATCAATTTATCATAATAATTAAGGTTGTGGTGAAATGAGAGAGCTCTACTTTTCACTTATTTTTTTTATTTTCTTTCTCATGGTCTCACAGCTCATTCCTTTTCTCAATGGTTCAATTTGTTCCTTCTGCTACTTTGATCCAATCCAGAGTGTCATAACCGAAAATAGATTGACTATTGTTTTAGAAATGCCTATTGTCTGAATTAAGCCCTCGTAAAACTCCTGCTCTCATTAACTTTGAGGATACATTTCTGCTTAGTATATTCATCCCACTAACAGGTGCCATGATCGTGAGATGATCACCTGTGTGCAGTCATGTTATGCCAGGTTGCTGTATATGCCTGAAAGCATGCCATAATGGCTTCACTATTTTAAACCAGTAGTCCCCAACCACGAGCCACTGACTGGTTTCGGTCCATTGGTCATTTATTACTGGGCCACACAGAATAAATTAAGTGATCTTAATTTATAAACACTTAAACACGTGTTTATCAAACCACTACATTTATTTAAGCAGAAAATGTGGGTCACTGTTTGTATGCTTGAAGCTTTAAGGTTTAAGACTTTTAAGAGATAACATTGTTAACTGAAATGCATTCCATGATTTTGAGCTTTGTTACAGTGTGCTTTATTAGTTATTTTTGTTGCCTTGAAATCTTACTGAAAGTACTAACTGTCAGAGCCTTTTAATAGCTGATGCATGCACTTCCATTAAAATCAACTTTGTACACCCCACCAGTACAGCTGTAATTGTAAGTGAGATTCTGTTATTTGATCCACCCCGTGTGTTTAAAAGTGCTTTTTTTTCCAAGAGAGGTGGTCATTGCTGCGTAATCTAAGTGGCACAGTGGAATCTAAAGCACTCCGCCTAATCCTTTAGTTTCCTTTATTTTTGTTTTATTGCTTTAAATATATCCAAGCCATTATCATAAACTGGTTTTGACTAGGATGCATACCACTTAGTCTCCCACAGCACAAAATAAACAATCACAATAAAAGGATATAGTTATATTCAGGGGTGCAGAGGGTTCAGAGAAGGAGCTGGCTTGGTGCTGAATGAGGGAGCCCTTTGTGCAAGCAACTCTACTTATTATTGTTTCCACCAGTGGCTGCAGGTTCTAGTCTGAGCTGCCTTGTAGTCATGCCTATCTTTGTGCAAGAGACTGTGTGTGGGCCTGTGTGTTATATTCAAAAGCATGTCTGCTGATCAGGACAATGCAGTATAGTGCATCAATTATGACGTATCGCATCAATGATATAAAACCATAGTGAATATCACAAAAAGGGTAGTATTATTCCAAGAATCCACATAATTACAATAATTAATTAATTAAATAAAATTTTGATGGAATTGGGTTATTTGGGAGATACATATATGTCATATATTAATAACTTGTCATGTGCCCTTGAGCATTAATTACAGCTTGGCAATGATCTCATTCAGACTTATTGTCTGCTAAGGCACAGCAAGGTTCTGGGCTACAGAGTTATAATCCTCTACACAGAGACTCATCTCATAGGTTTTCTGTAGGATTCAGATGCAGGTCACTCCGTTTGAGGTACCCCAGTCTACAGCAGCTGTTCGTAATTATGTGACCTCTATGAGCTGGAGCCGGATGATGATGTTATTCAAGTAGCATAGACTTGTCACTGTACCATTCACAAAGTGTAGTGCACTTCTGTATTGACTAGGCACAGCTGCACACACTGTAACACCACCACCACCAAGGGCTCATCTGGTGACAACAGTGACTGATGCATAGCGCTCTCCTTGTTGTCTCCAGCATTGTCAATGGCATCATTTCTGCTCAGCATTAATCAACCTTCATCATTGAACAGCACTGAGGTCCACTGATCCCACATCCAGCCTAAATGCTTCCTGACCTATGCAAGACGATGATCCCTAAGCCTGGTGGTGTGGTCAGGGACCATTGCAGGTCATCCAGCACACAGACCACGCTGATGGGAAGGGTTCTGAATGGTCAGATACTGAAACATTGAACAGTTGCACAAGTGGATTCAAAAGATTAGAGAAGTTCACATTTAGTTCACATGTAAAGGTCAGAGTGCATTTGTACTGACAAAAATACTTGTAATACATCAAAGGTTTATGGCTACAAATATGTGGACACGCCTCTTAATCTTTGTGTTACAGCCCACCCAGTGCCAACATATATAAACATGTATAAAACAAATTACATGCTTGCAACTTTGTTTAAACAGTCTGGGGAAAGGCCATGCTTTGTTTTAGGATGACTGTGGCACAGTGCACAAAGACATAGTTTGCACGTTTGGTGTGAAGGAATTCCTATAGTTTGCACAGAGCCCTGACCTCAACCCACTGATCAGCTCTGGGATGAATTAAAATGCCAAGCTTTCCTCCCAACGTGTGTTAGAAGCAATATATTTTATCAAATGTACATATAAATGTTAATTGTTGATCAGATTGGGGTTTAGTATGCAACAATTCAGTTGGAATTTGAGGAACTAAAATAAACTGCATTAAATGCTCAGGTCTTTGACTTTGTTGTTGCAAATATCACATGGTGCACTAGTATACTTGGAAGACTGAGGTGAAATTAGGTTATTTAGACATTTCCTTTGACTATTTAAAGTAATGTGCTTTAGGAAAATATTGGTATAAAGTGACTCGGGCATTCTGTGCCCAGAATTCTCTTCTGCTGTTAGCTGGCCAACTACAGTTTTTTAGCCCTGAGAGAAATGAATAAATTTGTTGAATAAATAAAATAATAATAATTTTGTGATTGCTCTATGCCTCATTTTTGCTAATGGCCAGTGCCTGATATAAAAGCAAATTTATACTAGATTGAATTTATTTTGAACCATACCCACGTTCATTACACATTTAGTTTTCCTTTCTTGTTTTTGTAATCAGCTATTCTAACCACTCCATGTCCTCTGTCTAAACTTTGCACTTTTGCCCTTGGTGTTTAACCTTGAACTGCTTCTAAGCCCAGTGTACAATCAGAGCTGTATTTTAACCCTAATCTTTTGCTTACTCTCATTTTAACAGTGACTTGACCCCTACCCTAGCCAATTTCCTCCTCCCTAACCTGACCTCTTTCAGCTCAACCCCTCTCATAATAAGGCTATCACCATCATGTGAATGAGGTGAAACAGAGTGATAAAATTTAGTCCCTTCATGCCTTATTTATTAGCAGCAGAAATCAGACAGCAAACAGAAAGTGGCCTAGGATTCAACTAAAGTAAAATGAAGAGGTAAAGTAAGGTGGACAGACTTCAGGTCTGCTTCTGCTCCTGCTGCATTCATCAGAGAACCCTGCAAGCTTTATGGGAAACGTTTGACTTCCTGCCCATCAATCCTCTCTTTCTTTCCTGACAGAATAACACAGAGCTGGCCTCTGTGCGTGACAGTGTGCATAAGTCTGCACATATGTGCCACTGTGTTTACATTACCTTTCTACTACAGTGATCTTCAGTAGGCGTAATGTGTCAGAATATACACCAGCACATGTGTAGAGCCAGATACAGATATATACATACAGCTATAGTATGACACACAAAAGCAAATATACTTTCACCTCTGGATATAAATTGGCCCATATACAGTAACACACTGAAACATGTAAGATCTAGAGGTGAAAGGTGAATGCAAAAAAGACACTAATGACACTAGTTTTTTTAACACATGGACATTTTTAAAATGTGACCCCTGAGTGCCTTATTGTTTATTGCCATAGACCTGTATTCATAGACCTAAAAGATGCACACATACTCTCATATACCCAGATATATAACCAACACCCTGATAGACACTTGAAAAACATTCAAACGGGAATGTTTATACAATGTACCATCTAGACTAATGTCTTCTGGCATTTAATTTTCACCTGAATCCCTCATCAACCTTTTTGTGTCAACATAGAATATGGACATCCAGTTGCCATGATTTAACAGACAACAAGAAAAAAACTAAAGAAAATTACTTGGGAGTATAAAATAATTTAATGTTCCTGTTACTAACAAAAACTCAGGAGAAAATTTGCTCATCTGTGAATTTTATCCATTTTCAATGCTTTGTTGTTTGTGTTTGTTCTTTGCAATTACCTTTGTCCTTTCTGCAGATTAAAACAAATGTGCCTTAGGGCTGATTAGCACAGCAGCTCCTAGAAGTAGTAGTTTGGTTCAAACCACCATAAGCCATGCATGCTTCCTGCTTCCAGATGAAGCTGACAAAGATAATCAACTCATTACAAATAGTCCTTTATAAATATGTTCACTCCAGAATAAAACAAAATTACTGTGAATGCACTAACTTCAACCTAAAGGTTTTTGGACCAGTATGTCCCCTGCATGATATTTCTTTTAATCCTTCAGGCACGCAGAAGGAAATCATAGTACTGCGTCCTTGAAAGATGTGCACATATAGCACATTATGCAGTAAATATAATCCTGGCCTTGGTGACATGATGTTGGGCTGGTGTCTGTCTCTGGAGACTGCTGGGAAGATATTGAAAAATGGAAGTAAACATCAACCATGGCCAGGCTCCTAGAAGTTACATATCACTGGTCAAAGCCAAGTGTCTAAAACTGTATGCCAAGTGACAGATTTCCCATCTTTTTATTTTTATTTTACCCACACAGAGTTCCTCTCAGAGCAAATAAAAGCAAATCGAGTCCAAGCTTCATCTCTCACGATGGATGAGTCTAATTTGAATGTTTAATGAAAAGGCCTATGGCGTGATAAATTGTGGACTATTAAGATGGATTTCAGTGAGGACAAGGCTTGCTTATGAAATAGTGCTGAACGAGAGAGGGGGAATTCATGAAAGATATGAAAGAGCTAGTTGGGGTATAGGAATGAATAGGCCTCTCTCTATTCATTTGTACTTCTTATATTAAATTTTCCATTAAATAAAGTAGAGCCTCTTTAAAGTGTCATCCAAGTACTTTGAACTCGGCTTTGAGCACCATGTATATGTATATGTATACTGATAAACATGTCTCTCTGTTTAGAACCCTCTAGACCAGAAGATTTCAAGCAGGATTTAAAGAGTATTACAGACATGGCACTATGAACGGAGTCAACATTGTCAACAAAAGTTTAGGTAAGTGTTCCCTTAGGCAGATAGTTAGCATGTTAACTGACAAAGCTTATTCTTGTTATTTAGAAACTAGCTGTCAATCATCATGATATGTGAATCCTTTCTTCTGCTTCTGTTTGGGATCACCAACTCGTGGTCCGTATTATACATTTTGTGTAATGAAAATGCCCTTCCTGGTGCATCCCTAGTATTTATCTGGGCTTGGGGCCAATACTACAATGCACAGGTTTGTGCATCATAGTTTCTAGGGTGGTGCCCGGCCAATCGGTGACAATCAAGTTCAGACTCTGGGTCTGTAAATATCTATTGCTCCACCTGAGCACCCAATTAGTATGGTTTTAAAAAAAGAAAATGCAAAAATGTGCTATTATTTTGTCCTTATTTAGGTAGTTTTGAGTAATTTTATTTTTACACTTCAAAAGACAGTATCAATCTCTAATATAATAAAGGAAAAGGTTATAAAGGGTTTGTATTAAAAAGAACAACAAAAACAACCCAACTGATTTTTTTCACAATTTTATGATGTCATAACACAACACATTGCTCCACCTTGCTCAGCCTGTAAATCCCAAGCAATATTCCACGACGCTGCCGGTATTAGACAGTTGCCTAAAAATGTGAGAAAAAATACTTATTAAGTGTCCTGAAACAAAGATTCCATCATGTTAATGGAATGATGTGGTTAGGATTATGGAAAGAGACTGGGTTGAAAATGTACTGGTAATAAAAATTTCCTCAAGCAGAGGGAAAAGGGAAACTTGGGAGGGGGTAAGTGGAGCTTCTGGAATGAGCACTAAAACACTCCCACCTTATGCACACACATGCGCACACACACACATGCTCTTAAGTGCCCTTCCAACCACATTTTAAATAGGGGTGTGAGACAAGTCTCAATCCTATGGTGGATTATGATCAAGGTTCTTTAAATTGCAACAAAATGCTACGACTTATGAATACAGCGTCATGCAGAGTGAGTCACAAAGCTAAATAAATGTTGCGTGCACATTTAATTCTACTTTGTTGGAAAAGTAACTGCCTTGCCAGTCTAGCTTTAGATATAGATCAAGACGTCAAAGAATTTATTTATTTATATACTGTGCAAATAAACGTACTGACCCACAGCAGGACCTGCCACCCATTTCTCAATTCAAACATTTTTTTTTCAATTCAAAACTCTTGAAAGACATTTTCCTGGATAATTGATGTTTCTTAAAATAAAAAGAGGGTCACTCCTTAGATGGTTTGGTCATTGGTCTCTGTGCTGGCAGAATGCATGGTACTTCGGGTAAGCCATGATTCTCTTTTTGCTTATAGCTGAGCTTGGGAATGTACCCTGAGATGTACGTTACCATAGCTAAAACAGGTCTATAAGTGAAATTGGCCACAAAATTGGCCTGCTTTGTGAGTGACCCTAAGCTCAACATTTTTCCCATAATTCTGTCTCACATATAGTCTCTAAGCACATTGTCCTTCACATCTTTGTTTTTAGAAACTAAACCAAAAACAGCACACATGCTCCAGTAAACAGCATCCTTATGGAAAAGAGCGTAAAAGGTTTTAAGAAGCTTAAGGTTAAACACATTGTTATTTGTCAACATTTTGTTTTTTTTATGATCAATGTACCCACTAATTATATCACCATACTGATTCTGGATCTAGTAACAAATTCTGTGCCCAATGGAAGGAGTGTGTGTGTGTGCGTGCATATCTCTGACCACATCTATGTGTGAGCAGTCATAGGGAAAGCTATGAATATTACCAAATAACTGCATTTGTGTTTTCGTTATGACCAGCAGTAGCGTCTTATTACCAACGCCATAAAAATGCTAGTCAGCAGTTATTAGTATTTATAGGGAAATATGTTTTCATACTTGAGTGATAATCTAGTTTATTAGTTTATACTGAATTATTTTTGACTCCTCAGAGGTTCATACCTCAAAGCTAGAAAGGCACTTCATGCTCCATTTAACCCTAAATAAGGGAAAATACGTACTGGGCACCATATATAGCTAACAGTTTGCTCATGGAAAGAATAATTGTAGCTTAATATTAGTTTATATGAAAGTAAAGGATATTTGTGGGTGAAAGGTGACAAGGTCGGGTTTGTATTCACAAGTTTGATTCTTTTACTAAAAGTAATGTGTTTCACTGCAGAGAGCAGCT
>JAYDZF010000001.1:9198519-9212644 GCA_034509105.1 Microcambeva barbata
CCATCATAAGTCTGTCTGATAATGCCCAGGATTCACTCTTTTCTTTGTCTTGAGTGCAAGCACATTCACACCAAAATTATTTTTTGATCAGCGTGACATTTGACATTTTTTTAATGCATGTTGGTGAATCTACTGCCATCTGGCATCCCTGTGCACATATTTATATAATTCATATATAAACTGCTCATTTATTTTACACAAAGATTTGTTCCCAACCACTAACAATCAATAGTTTTACAAATTTGCACAGATTTGACTGCACAGACAGATTTGACTGCACACATATCAGACCTGGTTGCATTTTATATGCACACACACACACAAGAAAAAGTCTTTGTCATCCCAGAATGGAGTCAGGGTGGCGTTCATTGTGGCCATATGGTGCGAATGGTGGTGTTTGTGTGGGGCAGGCTGACTTGACACTAAGTCTAGGGAACACACAGGCTTGCCTTAATTGACATATAAAACTGCCTAAAATGCAGTTTTATGACACCATTTTAAGACGACTAGCATCAAGTGTGATATCAAGCCATAGTTAGTAATCAAATGTGTCACAGGCACCATTTATTTTCCAGCCAAACTCCCATAAACTTTAATCTAACTTGAGTAAAAGCAAAAAAGTTCTAGTGTACTATATATATGTCTCACCAAGTAGGCCACATGCTAGAATGACAACATTATGGCTTTAGAAGCTTAGCAGAAAGCTGGCAGTTGTGTGTATAGATTTGGATTGTGAAAGTCAAGCTGACAGTAAAGATATAAATGAGCTTGCATTTATTATACACTGACAGCTGTGGATTTGGTGCTACTTCTTGTATGCCCTTGCGATCATAGCACTGCACTCTTTGTTTTTAGAAACAGCTTGCATCCTCTCTACCTCTGATCCCAGAGTCTGCCATGCCTAGATGAACAGTAAAAAGACGTGATGGAATTATAGTCATGCCCAAGGGATTTCCCTACAAGGGACTTGGCTGTATACAGAGACACACTGCCTTTGACTGTAGTTGGAGCTGGAGAGAGGATGTGACATTTCACAGGCTGATCTAAACCTAGGCAGTGTCCAGTCTCCAGACCAACATGTTAAATACCAAAGCCAGACTGTGGACCATATGCCCTGAAGATATGGTTCTCTAAGAGAGACTATAAAAGAACCAGGAAGTAAATTGATGGTCAGGGCATCTTAATTAGCCTAGTCTAGCCAGTTCATTTGTTTGTTTGTTTTGTTTTGTATATAATCAGTTTAAGTGTTTATAAGTGAACTACACAAATGATAGCATTTTCAATGTAGAGTGAAACAAATCTTGCACACAAATCTCAACCTTGTTTTTTTTTCAACAAAAACAAATTAATTTCACATATATTGATATCATTTTATCTTTCATTCATCCTGGTAGATTCTGAAGAGTACTAAATGTGTATTCACAAATTACCCTGTTCTTGTAATCATTTATACAATTCCAAATATTTTAAACATCATCTCCTTTACCACTAAGATCTGATTTGTTTGATACAAGTTTTCCAGGATTGTCTGCCAGCAAGCTTCTAAAATTTCACTTAACTGTGCTGAATGCTGTTTGTTAGATCCTTCAGGGACATTGGTCTCTCCAGCCCTCCAATAGATATTTATTGTAATTTAATAATAAATTCCTATTAGATTTAAAAATACACTTGATAGCACTTAAAATGACTAACACTGGTCAAAGGTAACTCAAAAATGAATGAAATAAATAGATAATGAGAAAATCACATGCTAAATTTTATGTCTAGGTCAGTAAGAAATCATAAAATCAGGAAATTCAAAAATCATCTGGACATGCTGATTCAATACTGTAAAATAAAGCTACAATAAGCCAAACAAAACTCATTTTACCCCTGCTAGATGCAGTGCAGGTCAGGACGTCAATGAAATTCTGCTCCTTACCAACCCCTCTGTAGACATCGGCAGTCTGTATGTAGATGCCCGGCCAGCTGATAGCACTGCTGGTGATTCATTTCCTGAATCCTAGCTGTAATGGGCTAAAGGTCTGAACCACTGTGCCAACTGAGTGCCCTAGCAGAAATAATACCTTAGGGGATACCTTTATAATACCTTATAATAATTTAGAGTAGCATGTTTATTGGAATTTCCATATGTACAATAGTCAGATATTTACCCAGAATAGAAATAAATTGCTTTTTGTAGTGTTTGAAAATTTCTTAATTAATAAAATGGCAATCTGCATTAGATCTGGATAAGTGTCTCAAATTACATTTAATAAACAACTTGTAATAAAGTCAGCTGCATTTGTTTGCTATAAATTTTAAGAAAACGATTGATTCAACTCAATTGAATAAAATTTAAAGTAGCTAATATTAAAAGTAATGTTTGAACTGTTTGAAAATACGTTTTCTGCAGCTGTTTTCTGCAGCTGTTTTTCTGACAGTTTTTTGTATTATAGTGATGTGATGCTGCTCCCTCATGGTGAGATTGGGTATTGTCTAGAGTATAAGTTTCTGTTAAATTCTAGTCACATAACAATATCCATGTGTTTATGTAAAAGGTTTGGAATAAACCATTATAAAATGAAAAAGATATAATAATAATGTATTTGTTTATTCTTTTTAGTGCTTCAAGATGGTTACCAGTACACATTCACTCATTAAGGAAATGAGAAGATAACATAGGCTGGGATTATCCTGTTTCTGCTTACCTTCCTGGAGCACCATTGTTCCAGACGTAGCAGAATGCCATTGTGTCACAGACAAGGAGCAGCCTGCTGAACCAGCCTCACCGGCATCATGGCAGGAGAGACTACGCAGACATATGCCATCAAAGAACTGGAGTTATACAAGGAAGAAAAGAATACTGCAATTGAACAGTTTACCAAGACAGCCTTAAAGGGATCACCCGAGCACTTTGAGAATGGGATTGTGGAGTCAAAGACTGTTAACGAGAGTGCTAAGTTTGTAGAAAAAGAAAAATACAACATCCAACAACGAGAGGCTGTTATCCGGCCACAGCAGGCAGGAAAAATCGATTTTAAGTCTTTGCAGAACCGGTCCAAGTTCTCCAGTGATGGAACATGGCTTAGCGGGAAAAGCAGTCCTCAGTCCCCCAGCGGGAGAAATCGGAATCGGGATAAAGGGAAAAAGTCCGGAAAGACAGAGCGTGGAAACCCACAGCAGCTGTACAGACTGAGTATCACAAACCCACGCTCCAATCCTACAATAGGGATTGCATATCCACAACAGAAGCTTTTACCTCCAAAGAAGCTGGAGGCCAGCCGGGGCCCGGTCTCAGGCAGCTATCGGTTTCATGTGCCAAGTATCGCAGAGCGAGAAGTAGACCTGCAACAGGAAGAGTTCAACCTTAATCTCTGCTACCAGGAAGGTTCTTCTAACCTCACCCCTCCAAGCTATACCTCACAACCTGCAGTCTCTGCTGCAGGAGGCCCTGCCCAACAGCACCCACCACCCTCTGCACCTCAGCAACAGCCCAACACATTGGAATCTAGCAGCACATCTGTCAACCAAATGCATTTTCCTGACTTTCAGCTGAGCAGAGCTGACATGTGGCAATCTCCCGAGAGAACATTCAGTAATGCTAGTTTCGTGGCCCCTTCACAAAAATCAAATGTCGCTGATGTGAACAAACCGAATGGCTTCATTCAATTACCATTTCAGTATGGATATCCCATGCTGGAGGACACAGTGTCAGATTCATTCTGTGATCCGAACTCACAGACACAGGACTTAATAGATGCATCTTTGGGTCCTAACCAAGTAGCTCAAAACACATTTTCCTTTCCATCTTCTGGGGAGGAACATGATGTTGTTCAGAACAATTCACAGTTCAGTTATGAACATTCAGAGGACAGAACATCATATTCTGTACACTCAAAACCTCCTCAGTATGTACAGAATTCTATGCACTGCACGAAAAGTATAGGCCAGAGTGGAATCACTAGTGAAAATTCAGATTCAATCAATCACCAGTCAAAAAACAAAACAAGTTCATCATCTGAAAAGACAGATAGTTTTGGCCCAGCAGATTCTAGAGATGCAGGTGTAACTATTGGAGGGAAACGAGGTTTCCGTACGAAAAATGGTACATCTTGCCAAAGAAATCCTACTCAAGGCAGTGTTCAGCACATACGAAATATTGCACAGGCTCAAAGTCCACAATTGCACTTTTCAAAGAAATCTTTTAACTGCCCTTCAAACAATATTATCCCCATGGGCTCAGTACCACATGACAAAAACCATAATAGGGTAGCACAGTCATGGGAAGGGCCCAACAAAGCTTTTACATCCGTCAGTGATCAGAACTCCACATCATATTCATTTCAATGCCAACCTTCTCTTGAGCCAAAACAAAACACAGGAATAAACAATCGTTTGGCCTGGCAGCAGATACACCTTTCCTCAGCCATGACAAACCAAAACAGGATCGAACTTTCTAGGCAACTTAGTAATCAACAAATGGGTTTTTTGGTTACTCCAGGTGACTGGAAAGAAGACATTAAGTCTCAGAAAAACACAGTCCAGAAAAGTCCCAATAACTTTTCAACACACAATAGGACAAGTGAGGCTTTTTCAAAATTAAGACAAGACAATCCAAAGAAAGGATGTACGATGGTATCACCTTGTCAGTTTTCAAATAAATTGGAATTAAATGCCGGTGATGACAAGAATAAGTCCTATTTTAGCATTAGCCATGCAGTAGATGGTTCAACACCAAAGGCCCAAAACTTCCATCCATTGCATCCTCCATCCATGGAAATAATGATGGTTTCTCTATATGATTCACCTTCACACTCACCCAAACAAAACCAAATATCAGGAAGCACATGTTCCTCTCTTTCACCAGACACTACGAGCCCTAGCAGCAGTAGCTCTGATGACAGTCAAAATACAAAACTGTCTCCACCTCAGTTTTACACGCAGCAACAGGGAAAGGTATCACTGGACAGCCTTAGCTCAAATCAGCATCACTATCATTCAGAGGTCTCTCGAAATGGTCTGCACTACAACCAAGAAAAGGCCAAAGACAATATTGTAAGTTTTCCACCGAGTATCAGGCATTTAAAGTCAAACACAGAATGTGTCAAAGGGACCTCAGACAACTATATAATTGAGCACCGCCCACCACCCCCATACTCAGCTCACTCACTCTTAGCCAGCTCTTTAGCCACGGCAAACCTTGATCAGCTGGATGTGCTTCTCACATGTAAACAATGTGAAAGGAATTTTAATAATCTGCCGTCTTTTCTTGAACACAAACAGTTCTGTGGACAGCATACTATAGCACATAATGACTTCAAAGATTTCCGGAAAGGGGATGATTTAAGAAAATTTCATGCACAACACACAAAAGCCATTTCATCTGGGACAAGTTTTTGCATGTCAAAGAGTTCATCTGATTTGCATCTGTCTCTGCTCGGACTTAACAAAAATGGAGAGATAATGCCAGAGAGTGAAAACAAAACAGATGCCAAAGATGATCCTATGAAACTCATACTACCATCTGCACCACTACCAGAAATAGAAATGGAAGATGCTAAATTAGACAGTTTGATCACAGAAGCATTGAATGGTCTTGGTTATCAGTCAGACAATGTAGATATTGATAGCAGCTTTATAGATGCATTTGTTGATGATGAAATCACCACTACAAAATGTTCATCTAATAAGCAAACTTTAAAAACAAAAGATTCTGTAGTGTTTGATAATAAAATTAGGCATGAATTCCCATCCAGTGACAAATCACTAAAACAGGAAAAGTATTCTATGGACTCCGACCTTGACTGCGTTTCGGCTGAGAGCAATCATCAGGTCAAAGAAAATCAAACTACCAAAGAGGAAATCTCTCTCCTGAAGAGGGAAACCAACTCAGAGCAATCCAGCACACGTATACAGTGGGTTAAAGAAAGACGAAAGTCAGATAAGACAGTAGAGGAAAGTGAACATGGTTCCAGGCTTCTCGTATCCGAAAATATTTCAGAAAGAGGTGAAATCAAAACTTTAAAGGGCAGCACACCTTTAGTTAAAACATCAATTCCTCAATCCACTTCTCCCACTAAAAGTCTAACATCACAGAGACCAGCAGTGAGAGAGGGGAAAAGAAAAAGGATCAGTGGGGGAAGTTGGAGTAAAGAACTCATTCACAAAATAGTCCAGCAGAAAAATAAGCTCCATAAGCTTCAAGTGAAAGGCACCAAAAACATGCAGTTTTCACTCGTGATGGAGAGAGTCACACCCACCGTCCAGAATCCGACCTTCAGGGAGTACGATTACATTTCTGATTCAGATGAGGACTGTGGACCTGTGAAGATAGCAAGCCAGGGTCGCCTCAGTCAAAGCATCCGATGTAAGTACACATATACAAAAGAATGTAAAGGAAGAATTAAAGCGAATAAAAATAGGGAAAGTCCATGGAATCAAGACAAGATAGATTGCTTTGAATCCAAAAAAGCTGAGGCTCTCTCTCCGCCTTTCATAAAAGAAATCTCAAGTCATCCGAGGATGCGAAGACGAAGCAGTAGATCCTCCACCAGTAGTGAACTCAGTGCTTCTGTTAGTATATCCAGCGAGAGCATTGGCAGCCCCAAAAGCAATGATCGGACCGATTCTGACTGTGAGAAAAGAGTAAAGATAAGGACAAAAGAACAAGACTCTTTTGAGCAGGAAACGTCTCCACAGAGAATTCTTAAAGAGTCAAGCACATCATTAGCTTTGACCTTCACCAAAAATACCAAACATTATAGCACTGATAAGATTCTAGTATCAGAACTAAAAGATTGTTTCACTACTTCAACATGTAGTTCAAATGTCATCAGTACAACAGAAGAGACTGCGGAGCATACCTTAACTAAAAGTACAGTCAGTCTTGCAAGATTCAAAACTACCAGAGTAGAGGTAGAGGAGAAAATGGACCACTATGGGTGTGAAATTGGAATTCTTGCAAGCACAGAGGAACCAATTCCACTTAACAAAGACAAAGGCAATCACAACCAAGCTAGTATGCATTCTAGAATCCCAGCTTTAACACTGAAGAAAAGTGAGAAGGAGACCAGTCGCTTTAAAATCAAAACAAACAATGCCTCACTGCGGGAAAAATCCCTGTACAAGATGAGAAAGAACCAGAACTCAAGCCAAGATCCAGATTCCTCACCAGCTGCTCTTGAAAACTACAGTGATGATATTCCTTTGATCAAAGAAAGGAAACCTGATCCAAGTAATGTATTATCTGATTCACAATCACTTTGTAGTTCACTCATGGATGAAGTGTGTTTATCTCCTGTTAAACTTCACGATGGAGCCCTGCAGAAGGACAGTAACAGTCTGATGCCTTACACATTAGAGGATGATCAGAGTCTGATAAAATCACCTCTGTCATTTGACACATCATCAATGTTTAGTGACCTTACAGTTGGTGGATTTGACAATAACTTATACCCAGATATTCAACTAACAAAAGACAGTTTTGGTACAATTGAGAGTGTGACTGACAAGAAAGAGCTCTTTGAATCATCCTTTTCTCCATTATTAGAGCAGAGAGACTGGAGCATGATAGCTGATGTGACTCCTGAGCTGCCGGATGAGATTGCACACTACAAAGAGGATTCAGATCCAGTCAGTGATAAGCATATCACTTTTAACAATGTTCCTTTTACATTGACAGAAAAAATAATAGACTACCAGCCAAATCTTATCAGCTGTGCCTCTGAAGATGAGCTTGAGATAAAGAGAATTGTAACAGAACTTGAGAGCCAACTTCAGTCAGCTAAGTTACGCAGCCCTTCTCCACTTGACAGTGAGCCACCGCAACATCTGACTATGAGTAAATTTTCTCCATTAAGATTGGATCATGAAAGTGAGATAAACCAGAGTAGCTTGGTTTGCCCATCAGAAAGCTTAGCACTTGCTGAACCGACAGACTCCAATTCAGAGCTGTTCTCCGGACCTGACATGCCATGGTCCAGTCCAGTCCAGTTCGAGTTGATGGGTGGACAGCAATGCCTTCACACACCAACACACCATACTGTGACAGAGACCTCAAGCCATTTAAGCCAGGATTTAAAAGGCAGCATAGATTTATCGAAAGAGAAAAAAGCAGAACCTTACATTAATGAGAAAAGTGAGAGCACTGACTCTCTGTTTTCAGCTACACACAAATCAGAAGAGATGATTGAACATGAAATTTATACAGAAAATCTCATGAAAAGCCTGGAAGTTATGTCAGATTCCTTATCATCAGGGCTGGAATCACCTCAACCCCATCTGCAACAAAAGGACAATGGTGCCGAAGACCAAGAAAAACAAGATAACGTGAAGACATTCACAAATCAAGATAAAAAAGTAGACTCTACAGATTTGGTTTTAGAATCTATTGAGTTCCCATCAGATTTCAGCAACACATTCCTGGAAAATCATTCCAAGTTTAAAACTCAGGACATTTGTGAGTCAAAGTCAGATTGCATAAAGAAAAGCACCAGTGTTGTTAAAGACAGTGATGTCACGTTGGATTACAAAGACACAGACGTAAATGAGCTAAACCCTGCAGAGACTTGTAAACTGATTTTAATAGATGACAGAGAGGTGTCATTAAACAAAATTCACTTGTCAGAGTTGCCTCTTGACATATTTGAACACAAGACCTGTGAACCATTAAAGTCAGTAGAAACTGGGAAATCTGAACTTAAGCCCCACAATTTGGAAGATTTAAATTCAAAGAGCCTTTCCAGTAATACAACTGTTGTGATAAAAGTGCAAGATAAGATGAATGGTCAAAGCATGATGGGTTTTAAACAGGACACCAGTCAAGTGGAGAAGATCATCAGAGAAACAAACACTATTGAAGATTACACGGACAATCAAATTAATGCGACTGAAACTGGCACGCTGACAAAAGCAAAAAACTTGGACCAAAAAACTGACCCTGCTAGTGCTGAATATTCTTACCATGAAGGGGCCAAGTCACATGAAATTCTAAAAAATGACAATCTGATCACTAAATGCATATCTGAAGTAGACAGTAAGGATCAACACCATGAACCCACCACAGAGAACCTCGGGTCACATACAACTGCAAATGCAAGTGAGAGTTCTGAACAACAACCTGAATCACAACTATGTCGATCTTCAATGATCCAGCCACACTTCCCTTCCTCAAGTAACACTGTGCAAGTAGAAAAGAGTTCACTAATGAGTTGGAATGATATTAACAAAATGAGTCCTGCTTTGACTGAAAATCAGTCCACCTTTACAGGTTCTGAAGAACTTGGATCACTACAGGATTTTCCTTCACAATTGGAATTTTCAGAACCCACGGACAGCAAAATACTCAGCAGTAAAACAATTGTGGCTGTGGACAGCATCTCCAGACAACCTTATTTTGAGGCAAAAGAGGAATCTAAACCACAGAATGCCCCAAACAGAGGCCAATTATATGATTTTAAAATAAGCCCAGTTAGCTGTAGTGATACAAATTTCATAACTTCTGAAACCTTCAATCAAGAGATGGGAAACCAGTTCAACATAAAAGCAAGCCCTAAAGACAGTCTTGACATCAATGCCATGACAGAGTCATCCAATTGCAGACTTAGTCCAATCCATATTCAAAATGAGCTTGAATTAACAAATTATGATCACTTTGATAAACTTGGCATTCCACAATTCCATGACACCATCAGCCAAAATGATTGTAAATACCCCAGTGTTCCAGCCATCTGCCATGTAAACAGTGGACCTTCAAATGAGGAGCAACTATCAAAAGTGCACCAAGATGTGAAGACTTGCCATGTTTCCACTATTGATTACACAGACTTGCACATTAATCTGCTGAAGAAAACACATGCTGAAAATGCCTTGTCTCAAAAACTCATTATGTCCAATGCCCCGGAAACTCACATGTCCAAAGAACATCTCCCATCAGGATTTGCAAGTGGGTCTACCACAACGTTGGGTCAGAATATAAAGCAGGTTGAAGTAAAGTCATCAGCAAAAAGAAGTGGTACACAGAATGCAGTTCATGGAGACTTTCAGTGCGAAATTTGTTTGCTATATTTCCGCACTTTACCTGGACTAAAAAGACACAAAGCGATGAAGCACACAGTGAAATCTGAAGGGAACACAGCACAAGCCACAAGTGGCCAAGGGCTCGTAAAAGATAGCATGAGACCTCCCAATTCAGTCTTGCTAGAAAAAGAGGGAATTTTTGAAGGTACGTCAAAAGAAATGAGCACTGATCAGACAGACATTCATCCATCAACTGAGAAATCCAAGAAAAACAAAATCAAACGTAGCAAGAGTGTTGATCTTAACAATGATCGATTCAATCCAAAAATGGTTAAGCAAGACCCTTTTCCAGATGAGATACTCACTATGCTTAAAACAGACATTCTACAGGCTATTTCTCCAGATTTCCCTTTAATGGCACAATCTGGTTGCCCCAAGCCTCTTCAAAAAGAGGGCCCAACTAAAAGTACCCCCTACTGGGAGAAGGTCACAGGGGAACATGAAAACAATAAAAATGCTTCTGCTGCAGTTACTGATATTACTAAGTCTCCTGAACTTTACAACCTCATAGCTGATGAAGAAAATGCAGCATTAAGACCACAAAGTGCAAATGTCAATACTTCAGAAGATAATGGAGATGAAAATGCAATCTCTGCAATGGCTGTTGAATATGAAGAATCTAAAAATGTAACCGCCATAAATAAAATGAGCGTTTCGAGTGATGGTACACGTGCTATCAAATATGAGACAGGTTGCCCTACAGACACAAATGCTGCTCATAATGAGGGGTATAAAGATCAGCCCTTAAGTCCCAATGGGTTGGGCCCTGACCTCAAAGCCCTTTTTGACGATGAAAACACATTCTCACAGTTATTTCCAAGAAATGATGAAATGAAGAGGAAAAAGTGTGCAAGAGTTTATGGTAAAAGTAACAAAAAGCAGAGGCAAATGCCAAGCTTGATCTTAGATTATCATGGCCCAGAAATGTTTCTTGAAAAGAATGAGGACACTAAAGAAAAGACAGACCATTCATTTGTTAATGGTCTGAATGACCATTGTGAGTACAAAACTATATCCCTTGATGATGCTAAGATGTTTGGAATGTGCCATAAAAATTTACTAAACAGTTCTCCACCAACTAGTTTTTCCAAAGATGCTTCATCAAATAATTTAGCTGGGCACAATGACACCACAGAGGCCAAAACACTGGGTTATTTAAGCCAGTCAGAATCTGATATTTCTGAACCTTTAGCAAACTTAAATGAATGTAAAGACACAATTATAGACACTTTATGTTCTTCAGATGCCACAAGCTGTAAATCTGAAGAGCCATCTCCTCTACAAATGGTCTGTGTGGAAGACACTGTCTCTTGCTACCCAAGCGTTGACATCCCAAACCTTGAAACTACATATCAACTCCCTGAAATCCAGTTCTTTGAGCCAGAAACAGATTTGTCTTTGGTTGAGACTACTCCACCCAAGAAATCCCCCAAAAAACTTACTGAACGCAGGGGTAGGAAACACAATGAAGCTGGAGTCAAACCCAAGGATAAGCAATACAAATGCAAAGTTTGTTTCACCTGGTTCCTTACCTTGGGTGAGCTGGATTTCCACAAGCTTTCGCACAATCCTTCCCCCCCTCCAACCTGCTATATGTGCGTCCAGCGCAAATTTAGCTCCCGTGAGCAGCTAAGAGACCATCTGAGGGAGAAGCATGTTAAGAATAAAGCAGGTGTCTGGACTTGTGGCATGTGCCTGAAGGAAATCTCTGATGTTTGGATGTACAACGAGCACCTGCGAGAGCACGCCACACAGTTTGCTCGAAAGGGACAATCTCATGGTTCACTGTTGGACATACCTGGCTGCTTTATGCAGGAAAATGCAGTGAAGAACTTTATCTCATCAATTATGCAACATCAGTCGAAAAAGGCTATTAAGGAGGATACGTTAAAATCATCTAAGGAAGATAAAAGGGTTTTCATAGAGACCCCTGGACTAGAGCAAAAATCCTCAGAAATGACAGAGGCAGAAACTGTTACATCTAAAGGTATTAGTGTTGATGAAGAAAGCAAACAAGCTTCATTGACACCCAGTAAAGTTTTATCTAAAACAGAAACTACACCAAAAAATGTAGAAATGCATCCAAACTGCAAAGATCCCTCACGTGACTGTCATCACTGCGGCAAGCAATTTCCAAAACCTTTTAAACTACAACGACACTTGGTGGTTCACAATTTACAAAAGATTTTCATGTGCCACAAATGCCCAGTCTCCTATCAACAAGTCAATGACTTGAAAGATCATCTGAAAAATGAACACGAAGAGGTGGATGAACTTGATTCAAAGCATACCACATTATACACCTGTGAGCTTTGTGCTGATGTTATGCATGTCATTAAAAAGTCTTTCATCTGCAGTACCTGCAACTACACATTTTCTAAGAAAGAACAATTTGACCGTCACATGGAGAAACATCTTGCTGGAGGTAATAAGATATTTAAGTTTAGAGGGGTTGTAAGACCATGCAAGCCCTACACAACCGAAGACATCGAATGTGATACACCAGCAAACAAAAGGAGAAAGGTTCTTTCCCAAAGTGATCCAGAGAATTGCTTAGACAGTGGAATTGCCAGCATTGCATCTACTCATTTGGAACAAAATACAGATGTAGAGAGTCTAAAATCAGTCACAAAGGACTTGCTATGCAATGACATTGACCAACAGCTTACTGAGACAGTTAATACAAGTGTAAAAATTGAGGACACGGCAGAAGACCTTCCTGGAGCTCTGGAAGAACTGGGGAAGTGTCAGTCTGAACTGGATACTGCTGATCACACAATCTCTTCACAAACCATGCCAAAGAAAGAAGATAAAGAATGCACTCATGGACATGAATACAGGAATACCAGAGAGGTTGGAACTGAAGTCTGTGATGTTAAACTTGAGAATGATTGTGCTTCAGCTCAGACCACATCATCAAAACCAGTTTTAAATGTAAGTCCTGAGAACAGAACAAAAGAATGGCCAGATGTTGCAAAGGCAACTAAAGTAATGGGAAAAGAGGATCCAAGCAATTCACAAAATTCCAGGCAAATAAATTCTGAAGATCATAAGAATGTGGACAGCAGCCTTAAAGAATCCAACCAGCAAGTACTATTCAGTGAGATAGAGCAGCTGAGCCATGACCAGATGAATAAGCATTCATCCAGTGGAAAAAGTGAAAATGAGCAAAAAATAAACCAGACTGAACTTTTAACTTGCATCTTGGTTAAAGACAGGAGTTCTCATACGTCAGAAGAAAATATTAAACAATTAAATGGCAATAATCCCAAGTCTGAAAACCTTCAGGTCACAGATATTGCAAGTGGAAATCAAGTCAAAAAGCATTACTCCTCTGTTACACCTGACATTAAGGTTTGCACAAGACCCAAGAAAAGAAAAGCACCCAAGTTGACACCAAATTCTCCAAGGGCACTATCTCCAATTGCACGTGAGAATCTTGGAATCGATCCAAAGCTTAAGAAGAAATATCAATCCAACAAATGTGAGAGATCGACTGGTCCACGGAAAGCTGATGTCCATGGTGACTACCCCGTGCTGACATCAGTAAAGGAGGACACAGCCAGTAACAAGATAGTATCTAAGCAAAAAATAAGAACTTTTGACCTACAACCAAAGAGAGACCCTACTGACAACTTTTCACCTAAGAAAGGAGAGATTGTTCATCATTTTAATTTGGGTTGCAGAAAAAAAAGTGTACCTTCTAGGCTTATTCATTCTCCCTCTTCAAAGGGTCCAGTAGGCTCCATGAACAATTCATTTCATAAATCCAGGACCAAGTCTGGAGCAAAATCTGTAGAGTCACAAAACCTTCTTAATGAGCTGTTTGGCCAAAGACTCACTGGTTTTAAGATTCCGTTAAGGAAGGACGCTTCATAATCCAATAAGAACGAGACTGATGCTACTTAGGAGAGAAGTTACCAACTAGTTGGTTGATCAAGACAGTTTTGTGTCATTCCACTCTAGAAATTGTTAAACTTCTTCAATAGTCACTTTATTACTTTGTATCTTCTTGTAAAGGTTTTCACATATCTGTGAGGACAAATGATAAAGACAAGTTTATATA
>JAYDZF010000001.1:9212744-9226531 GCA_034509105.1 Microcambeva barbata
ATATATATATATATATATATATATATATATATATATGCTGATTGCTGCAGACTTTAACAACTTTATTTTCTTGAAGTTGACCATGTAACAGTCTTTATTTCATCAAGAAAAAGATTTATTGTAAACATTACTTGAAAGTTAACTGAGATTCAAAGATTATGCATGACACATCACACATTCATGGATATTTTAGCAGTAGTACCAAATTACAATTGGACTAAGCCAATGTTCTTGTTTTTTACGCTTTTTAAAATTATGCTTTTGTATTCTTTTACTTTACTGTAATGCAGTGACATTCAATGTATTAGCTTTTGTATAAACATTAAATGGTGCTATACTATTTTATATTTTTTGTAATGTGAACAAAAATGATCTCTAACTGAAGGGAACATGTAGCGAAGACATTCATCAAATCATTCTTGCTGGTACTTTATGGAAAGAGTAAAATACTGGGTAAAACATTAAGAGTCAGTTTGTCCAAGTGTTGATTCATGTCCGCAGAAGAGGGCATTAGAAATCCATTTCCATGAGTAAATTTAGGTTGTTTTTTTAGTTGGTTTGATGAACTCAGGTGCTAAAAAAGAAAAAAAGGAAAGAAACCTCTTGCGCATGAACCCCTTATTTGGAATTCCTCTCATGCACTGATACTACCACACACCCAACCCACAATCAGTAAGACAGATTTCATCCAAATGTTTTATTATGATTATTATTTACTAGAACAAAAGGTGCTTTATCTTGTTTATATGTGTATCTTGTATTATATTGTAGGTAGATGATATCTGGTGCAATGCATAATGTTAAAGTTCTATTTTAATAATGTGCAACAGATGAAGAGAATAAGGAAAGGGAAATGCTAAGCCTACTTAAGGCTTATAAATGGTTCAAAAAGTGCCTCATATAAAGATGGTTATTAAAAATCTGCATTGGCTTCCTTTGTTTCTTTGTCTTCTTTGCTGATTGTTTGTTGTGACACATTTAAAATTATTTCAATAATTGTTCATTAGTTTTAATTATGACAGGCTATATTAGCAATCAACCATGAAATCTCCTCTACACGTAAACATTGACTGTCTGAAGAAGTTAATGTCTCATTTAAAAAGGAAAAAAAAAGTCTAATCTAATAATGATCACGAATCTTAATAATGATCAGGACATGTCTTTTATAAACATTTTGAAAACATTATTTTCCCCAATTATAAAAAATGAAAGGAGTTTTATTAGTGCTTTTTAGAAAACAGCTCATCCTTTGTTTCTATACTTAACAGTACAGAACGTTTATCATCAAGGTGTCATATTTTGGTTCTATTATAACAGTCATCTGTGTAAAAAACATGACAAAACATGTTATTATGTATAATATTGTATTTATTTGATTTTTCAATTATACTGTATATTTGCATATTGATCCTAGTAGTCTAGAATATTAATAGTCTATTACTATTTATAAAATCTATTCCATGTTAACAACAAAGTGAATTAGAAACATGATAACCAATACATAATTTCATCAGTGATCATTTAAAATACATCAATCGTATAAATAATACCATAATAGTATAATTTAACAACTAATTAAATTTGATAGATCAAATTGTCCACCAGAGACAGCCTAAGGCCAGGTCACAAATAGTTTCTCAAATATTTACTTTCAGATGATAGTTCACTCTGTGTTTAGTGGCTTGTATCCCTACATGAACTACATTCACTATCACATAGGAATTAAAAGCCATAAGACACAGCAGCAACACAGAAACTTACCAGATGAGGAATGGGAGCGTGTTCTTTATAGATCTAGCAAAAGAGGGGGATGAAGGGGAAGGTGGAGAGAAACAAAAAATCGTTACATTTGTAAAATAAATAAATAAATAAATAGCAAGTACATGTTGACAGAAACATGTTTTGGCTTCCACATGTCACCTAAACACTAAGAAATTTGACAGGTATAATAAATAAAATTATAAATATAATAATAGGCTTCCAATGGTTCCACATTTTCCATCCTTATTGTGCCCAATGCACAACACAATGTCTATCAAAGTAACAGAGCCCTGATCTCAGCCCCAATTAACAGCTTTGGAATGAACTGAAACATCAATTTAGTTTTTTTTTCATATATCCAATATCCAAATATTCTTTCCAAATATAGCTAATAGATCACACCTAAATAACTCTGTTTCAATATCAAAAAACAGAATCACCAACGAGTGCCTGATAAGGTAGTCTAAAACTTTTGGTCATAAAGTGTTTTTTATAGGAACAACTTCATAAAGTCTATTAACTATTGACAAATGTATTTCTCCAGTTGCCAGGAGAGTTTAAGTTTCTGTCCTAGAGATTAGGGGATGGCATTTCTGTCTTAATTTCTGTTTAAACTGTGACACTAGCCAATCAATGCTAAACTTTCCGATGGGAAGCTCTCTTATGATGGAGTTTTTATACCTAAGAATCTGACAAAAATTGCTCTATTCTCTACATACTCTATCTTGGTCAGAGTTGGGTTAAAGCATATTATATTACTATTGTTAAGTTCATTGTCTTTAAGCCCTTATCTTAATTAGGGTCGGGAAGGGTGCTGGAGACTATCCCAGCTCTGCAACGGGCACATATTACTATTGATTTAATAATTATTTAAGTAATCATTTACTATTAACCCAGCAATAAAAGATCTGCCCCCTGTTGCAGAGAGTCTGGTACAAAGAACAATTAGAACCCTTCCATCAGAGGACTGAGGAGGTATATGTTAAAAAGATATACTAGTGCCAAACCATGAATTGCTTTAACTGTAGTGAATATTTTGTGCCAAACACAATACATTCGCAATTAAAACAAAAAATAGAGATGATGTTGGCTGATTTTTAGAAAGTTAAATAATGATTTAAAAGAAGATACAATGGTTCGTCATCACTAGTAGTCCTGATGATACACTATCAGTGTTGTATTTTTGCATTCTTACTTATGAATAAACATAATATTGAAAAACAAAACAATTATTTAAATCTCAGCTTGGGTAATGAATTAGCTATTCAGCAATTCAGCTGACTAAATTAGGACTAAAACTAAATCGAAATTTGCTTTCAAAATGACTGGGCTAACCCATCGAAGAAAGCTGCAAATCAGGAGCAGTCAGTAAGAGACAGAAGGAACAAAAAAAAGGAACAAATGATGTGACATCGAAGAGGAATTACTGGCCATTGTTCTGCCCTCTTCACAAAACTGCCCAAACTACATATTGTGGCGCTTAATGTTGTAGGGACAACACAAAATGATGCATTCCATTACAAATGCCCAGTGTCAAAGACAAAAAAGGAAAAGAAAACAAAAAAGCCCCAGTGATTGATGTGGTCCTATTTGGTCCACTGAGAGCTGTCAGCCACCTCTATCACAACATGGCTGGGCATAATATGCTTTCCCATTTGGCATGGATAAATCATGCTGCCATCTGTTTAGGATTCATTGGAGAGGTGATAGTAGGCCATCTCATTTATTCACAGGTACAGCAGCTACAGATGAGGTGACAGAATCAGGTCTCTAATAAAAAGGTAACATGCAACATAAAAAGTAATATCAGAATATGATCATGCTTGTGTAAATCTGTTCTATCTGTATCAACACCACCCCACAGGAAGTGCATAGTTCAACCAATCTACATATGGAATCTGCATCTTTCCACTACGTGTGGTGGGATCCTTGCATTCAGAATGTTAAATGAGGCCTTTCTTTCCTCCCATAAATGTTTGAAAATGATCAGTAAAGAAGTGCCTCACACTATGCTCTGAACTTTTCTGATACAATGGAGAGTACTGGTAATGACTTTTTAAGATACATATTCACAGAGTGGTTCAAAGGAAACACAAGACCAGCTGTCTGTCATCCTACAACTGCACCTGTGTACTCAAACCCATCCAGTTCTTCCAGAAATTTTTTAATTATAAATATTACCTCACTTGCATGTTTTTAGACTGTGGGAGGAAACCGGAGCACCTGGAGTGAACCCAGACAGACACGGGGAGAACATGCATGTCTCCTAACAGAAAGAACCCAGACCGCGCACATGAGTTTGAACCCAGGACCTTCTTTGCTGTGAGGCGACAGTACTACCCAATTAGCCACCAGCCACCCTAAGTGCAGAATACACTATAATAATTTAAATAATATTGGTTTAGTCTTGGTATGCCAGTTCTCTGTGACAATCAGGTGGCACACTGCAACTGGAATTTCCAAGTACATCATATGGAATCTCAGCTCTGCCATTTGCCTGGGCTGGGTGGCTTTATGAACAATTGGATGTGGTTTATATTGTAGAACAAGCCAGATAGGGACTCCAAATGACCAAGTAAACTATGACTATGTTGGCTGATTAATGGTTTCTGCACAAGAATCAAGGTGGCTCCATGGGATTGGTTTGGGTTGATTAGTTACTCTGGAGCACATATGAATGAGAAAACTTGCTGTGCTGTGTCCCTGCTTTGAGCTGAGAGTTAGACTGACCTCAACCAGGATAAAGAGTATTAAACACAAATGAGAATGGTGTAATATCAATAATTATTTTTGACAGCACTTCACTGGGATGATCCGGGTGCATGTTTTACTAATAGTACATATAACCTTCTACTCTTAGTTGTGGAGGAAATGTATAATGTGTGGAAACTAAGCACTGAAAGCAAACTTTCTCGTAATTTACATTTTACAACCTATATTTCTGCCTTTTCATTAGTGATAATCCAGTAGAAATGGCTGTTGTATGTTCATAAAGTATTTATGTAATGTTTCTGGTAAAAGCAACTGATTGTGGCTGTTTCAAAGTGGAAATAACAACAAATAAATTGTCTCTGGGCTTCTAGGCTTCTGAGGTTCGAGTGATTGAAACCAAGCTGCTCAACAGCATCTCCATAATGAGGTGCAAGTCCAATAACATCATCTAACTAGTGTCTAGATTTAGATCTACACAGGTTGCTGTTGAGTAAATTGTTTTTACAGCCCAGGCGGAAATCGTTTCTGCCTCATAGCTTATATAAAGAGCGAGAAGTGTAATCAATAGTGTCGTTAATGAACTGGCCGCATCCTGTCTCAAAGGGAGACCAGTTTAAATGCTGCTACTCCCATAAATCTCTGCAGTGTGCAGTCTTTTTGCCAGGTGTTAATTTTAAATCAAGATTAATGGGGGCCTACCCTCAAAGAGACAACAACTATTACATCTGCGATACGATAGACAGTGGGGAGCACCAACTGACAGCCGTTTTTTTAGATTAATCGTAGTATAGAGCAAGCTATATCGGATGTTTTAATTTTTTATACATCTAACCTAAAACACTGCAATCGAAGGCTTCTTGCATAATGCATTTTTGTCTTAACTGTCATACCCTAAAGGCTCTCTCTCTCTCTCTCTCTCTCTCTCTCTCTCTGTGTGTGTGTGTGTGTGTGTGTGAGAGAGAGAGAGAGAGAGAGAGCGAGAGAGAGAGAGAGAGAATGGTAATGCTCATGGTGATGACATCCCCATGAGAAATTTGATGGGTGAAGTGAAGCTTTGATTGTAACAGTGAAATGATTTAGGCTGGACATCTGACTTTGTAACTGTAAAAGATAGTCTACTATGCCAGGTAATGACTGACAGCATTGAATAATTTAGCAGCTATTAATGAATTCACATGTGGTGTTAGCAAAAAAAAACACAAGCTCACATTTTGACAGTGAAGGGACAGTGACAGAAACCAATTAAAATACATTTTTCAAAAAGTTTCATTACATATACAGTTGAAGTCAGAAGTTTGGTTTTTTACATAAGGGACGTGTATATCTATTTTTGAATTATTTTTTCTGGGTCTGCATCAATTAAAAGAGTATATGAGTAAATTTAATTTTTTTATTAAATATAACAATATTTAATTGAGTCAAAATATGCATTAATTAAAAGCTACTGAAAAAACATTCAACCATGCTTTTGATTAGCAGTTTATTAGAAGCTGCCAAAATTGAAAGCTCCTGCAGCCTCTAACACACAGGATGGTTTTGGATTAAATCTAATCAACGAGAAATATTTATTCTTAGCATAAGTGAAGGGTTTTGGTTTTCTTTCTTAGCTCTGGCATAGACTACTGTGCCATGTACGCTGTGAGGGTTAGCATCAATGTAAGTATTAATTAAGTATTAATTAAGTCAGCCGTAGTTTATTGTACTTACTTATAAAGGAATAGAACATCCTACCATCACTAAATACACACCTGGTGAAAATCTTAAGACCAGTTAAAAGATTGCAAGAATTTGCATTTTGCTTTATTGGATATTAAGACTGTTCTAAGTAGAACTTAAAGAAGAAATTGGCTCTTTTTAGCAGCCAATTTATTAACAATTGCATTTATACTAAAATGTACTTTTTTCAGCTGATCAAAAAAAGGATAGTTGAGCTGTATAAGCAAGGCCTCTCAGAAACATGTCATAACTGCTAAGGTTGGACATAGTAAGACAGACATTTTGCAATTATTAAAAGATCTTGAGGGTTATGGAACAAAAAGTGGTAGACCCAGACATTTTTTACTGGCGCTGAGCTGCTGGATCTGATTTGCTGTCCATCAAGACACAGGACGATCCTCAACCCAAATTGTGGTCAATACTGGTGTTGACTGCAGCTCAATAACCCTCAGACGGTTACCCTTAGTCTTCAATGGCCACATCTCCTTCAACTTTGCAAGGGAGCACCAAACATGACACATTGAAGGTGGACAAAAGTATTATTCTCTGGCGAGAAAAATGCAACCTTGGCGGTCTTGATGGCTTCCAGCGTTACATGACAATCAGATCCTGAGATGTTTTCTATATGACACAGTGGGGGGTAATGGGTTTTTTTTTCAATAGGACAATGCTGCAGTTCACAATGCCTGTCTGACAAAGGAGTATAACGTCACTCTTTTGGACCATCATTCATTTTCCCCTGATCTAAATCTGATTGAGAGCATTTGGGGATGGATAACAAAGGACGTTTACAAAAATGGACATCAGTTCCAGGCAGTGGATGCCCTTCGTGAAACCATCTTCAACACTTGGAGCAAGGAGTCTCCTGGATTGCATCAAGCATGCCTAAACCATTTTTAACACTTTGATTTCTGTTTTGTGGGTGTTCTGGGTTTTTTAAACTGTGGTCTTAAACTTTTGATCAGCTGATAAAAAGCCTATTTCAGTTAAATTGTTGTTTTCAATAAATTATACCACTGCATGTACAGAATATATTTACAGTATAGACAGATGAATTTTGTTCTCAGTCAATTTTTAACCTTGTTCTTATCATGTGGGCATCATGTATGAAGTGATCCAAAATTAATACTCATGCCATTGAACAGTCTTCATTGGTATTTATTAAGCTTTACTCACCATAAGTCCCGGGCCAAGCGTTCTTGCTGGCAAAGTACTGATCAAGCCTTTAAAACCAACTGGCTTTCAGTGGATAAAACTACCAAGAGTACAAAATCTATCTGGGACATAAATGACCTAAATGCTCTCTCAATTGCAACAGTCACAGGGATTGTGCAAACTAAAAATAATAGAGTAATGTACACTTCTCAAAAAATGCTTTATGGCTGTATATCACAAATGCAATTTTGGTGAGAGGAAGTTGGGGGAAACGTGTCAGCATACACACCGTTTAAAATGCAGGAGACAGGAGAACTGTGTAATAGATTTTGCATTCAGGTATCCATTTGATCGTAGATAGGCAGATAAAAATGAAATAAAAATTATAATAAAATCTATAAAAGTGTGTTAGACTGTAGAAAACTAAAAGCATTATTAAATATAACATCACCCCTTCTACAATAACAGATTACACATCTTATATATACATTATTTACACAGCATTTATTTTCTTAAATCTTTTATTAGACACACTTTTAAAAATATAGTATTTGCTGATAGCATTTTCTTCATGGCTTGCCTTAAACTCTATTCATCTTGGTGTGGTATATGGGTTAATGTGGATTTTTCTCAGTGTGGTGCACAGACTTAAGCATTCTGAATGAGCCCTCTGATGACTGTATTTCAAGTAAGTTTATCTTTTCATGCAGTATAGAAAAATAGCTAAAAGATTGTTCTTCTATATTGTATAGAAAGCTACAAAAAAAGCTACAAAAAGATACAGCAGTTAACTGCAGAATTTAATGCAGTGAATGACTATCTGGTTTATAATTAATTTGGATATTCAACAGTTTTTTAAGAACTTGTCCATACAGAATATTTACACTAATGTACGGGTAATTTTTAATACAATTAGTTAATACGTTTGTGTAAATAAACTTACCATCACTGAGATTATCAATGTGCTTGTACATTGCAGATTTCATAGATGATTGCATTCATTAATATTACCTGCGACAGTAAAAGCAGACATCAGTACTTCTGTCTTGATTCTGTGATCATTAATCAAATTGAAATTAATGAAAGTTTTTGTCATATCATATTATTGAAATATTAAAACCACAGACAAAAATAGAGTACTCACCTGAGCACAGCACCTGTTTCATTCATTTCCCATCTCTTCAGTTTCTGCACCTCTTTACATCCTATTGCCTTTCTCTTTTGCTCATTCACTTTCTCGCTCACGTTTCTGTCTCTCTCAGACAAGGGACTGGAATTGGTGAGTTTGTGAGTCCTGATCTAAGCGAGCCAGAGATTGGGACTCAGCTGCAGAGACTGACATCATCCTTCCAGCAGAGCAGGTTTTCCCCTTCTGTTCCTCTCCCTTATTCTCTCTCTCTCTCTCTCTCTCTCTCTCTCTCTCTCTCTCTCTCTCTCTCACTCACTCACTCTGACTCAGTGCCTAGCTGATTTCTTCTCTTCCCCCACCCCTACCAGTGTCATCAGTACCAAGCAAGTAGCCCTCTTCGTCTGAATGAAAAAGACTCTGAACAAAATGGAATCTGTGACCATAGAAAATGATTTTGTCACGGTCAAGAATTTGCTTAGATAATAGAAAAACAAACAAACTTTCTTTATGGTCCAAAAGTTGAATGGAAGTAGACAACTTAACAAGAATAACTTAACATAGTGGCAAATGGTGTTATTGCCAGTCGTGATGTTTTATGAGACAAGTGTCGGAAGTCCATGCAAAGGTTGCTATGAAATAATAGGAAATTGAGCATTGCCATGACTGAAAACACTTCATACAACAGACAGGTGCAACACCACAAATCTATAGGGGTAAATACTGTTTTTTTCCGATTCGGGGATGTATATAAGCTTAGGTTTTAATGTTTCAGTGAATAATCTTACAGATTCTTCTCTGTAAAAAGAAAATGTTTGAATGTACACATAGGAGTCACCTGTGTAGAGATCAGTATTTAACTGTTATATGCTGAACAATTTAAACAGACTTTTGACAATACGACTCTCAAATTTAATGTGTGTGTGTGTGTGGGGGGGGTGCGGTGGTACATAGTGAGCAGCGAGAACTCTGCTGTCCGTGGTTCTGAAAAAAAAATGTTAAAGCAGAGATCAGGCAATAGGAAGGATTTAAAAAGTATAATCAAAGTAGAGATTAGACTGTCACATACGTTTGCACACACACACACACACACACACACACACACACACACACACACACACAGTCGCATATCTCTATCCTTGTCTCTCCCGAAGGAATTTCCTGTCCACCGTCATTTGGATTTTCATTTATCATCATAAGTTAACACAGTGGCAGCTGTTATTAAAATAGATTACCCCTGCTAAAATGGTTTAATGTGCACCACACTGATAGAAAACCACATACACTCATATACCACACCAAGATGCATATATGATATGTATGTATGTCAAGAAAACTCATAAAGACACACCCAGAATTACTTACATTTTTATCACTTAAGCATCTGCTACACACGCTTCAGCTGAACTGAAGGCAGAGCATTGCATAGGCTAGATTTGACAGTGATGACAGTTAAATAAGGCTGTTTTCTATGTTTGTTTATATTGACAGTAGCAGCAATGTGGTTGACATTACAAATGGATCTGCCATCGCACGCCACTCAGAACTGTGGATTCCTCTTTTGTTGTCTCTACCAGGGCTTCCTAGGAGGTTGCATTAAGAATTCCTCCTCTTGTTTCCATAGTGACACTTTTTCCTCCTTTGTAAAACTTAAACATGTGTGTCTGTGTATGTGTGTTTGTGAGTGAGAGCCTTGTGTGTTTAAGTGAATTGCAATAAGCCACCTAATCGCTGTGTTTACAATTAGGAGCTTTGAATTAACTGCTCCCTGCTATTATTTTCAATCATGTCCTGTAATCAAATCCCAGCATAAAAGCTGCATAATTGTCAGCACTGGCACAGTAACCCATCCATAAACATGTTTTCCACGTGCTTAAATCTTTGGCTGCAAACTAAAAATTGAATCAAACACAAACCATGGATATACGAAATGATAAGACCCAATCTTTGAAAGCTCTATAAAGATTGGTATCTCTTGGCCTGTAAAAGGAGGGTGCAAAGCAATTACCCGGATAAAATGCATCTCATCCAGACACATTATGTGCAGTTAATCAATGCCAGGGCAAAGGTGGGTGGTAGAGGAATGTAATCAGCACAGCTATTACACAGATGCTTTAAAGAATAGGCCAGTGGTCCATCGTGTCATTTGACAGGATATGAATGAATACATTTGCTCTTTTTCTCATCATCCAGACCTGTAACCGATTTGGGTATTAATTCCAAGATAAATCCAAGGAAAAGACTTTACCCTATGACAAAGTAATTCACTTATCTAAACTTACTGTGGATTTACAAAATGCAATGCAATTGATTGTTAATAAAATGTAAAATTATGTTGATTACTCAGGTCTAACAGTTATGTTGGGTAACCAGTAGCTGTTATTTTTTAGCAGAATACAGTATTTTTTTATTTGTGGCGTCCAGTCACTATCCATCAACACTGTACAGATGATTGTAAACTCTTTTTTATGAAGTGTTTAAACCAGTATTGATGTGATGGAGAGAGCATTTGGCTTAAGTGTAGAGGACTCAGCTCTGCCCCTATTGTCTTCTACAGTTCACTCTCCCGTTCTCTGGAGCATTTTAAATCAAATCATTAGAACCATTCACTCTGTCTTTGAGCAACCCACTATGAGAATTAAATATAAAAAACAGTTGTGAATAAACAACTCCATTCAACATTGCTAGCACGTATTGTACATTTTTTTATCCTTTACGCAGCAAAGTAATAGATTTATATACTATATTTCTAATATACTTTTAAATAAATAAATAAAAACATTGTAAAATAACAGCAACATGTTCAGCTGTGACATAAACTATACACCATAAAACTGTTAAATAAATGGCACTAGATGCATTGTAAAACAGTACAATGCTGGCATATCTGCTACCTTTATTTTACTGTTACCTCAGGGTAAAAAACAATTTACAGATAATAGCCCAAACATTAATTTATCAGCAGCACACTGCACCACTTCACCTGTCTATATGCAATACTATGCCTGTACCAAAGATTGAGATTGTAGTTTACAGTCTGGTACATGCATCTATACTATAGTTCAAACCCACTCTGAATCAATACCCACAATAATAAAAATGTAGATTTAAACTGAAAAGCATCACCTGAGAACATGAGTGACAGGGACATGAAATATTATTGAATGATTTGGAATTAATCTCATACATGTTGAAAGTCGAATGAAGTGTTTTGTGTTATGAATAATAAAAAAGTGTTCCAAGAAAAATCAAATGTTTCATTACTATTTGACAGTGGCAGCCCATTAAATAAACACAGTAAGAAATTATCAAATTAAAATACAATACAGTATACAAATTCAGACGGCATCCCGTCAAAATGATCAAGATCAAAAAGTATTTATGTATTTATTTTATTATATATTTGGTAGATTGTGTAAGAAATCTGTAATAATAAATAGATTGTTCAATAAAATAGGTAAATCAAATTACCTAGTAGCAACTAGCTTGATGTTATACACTCTCCTCCAGACGTATCAGAACAGTGGGGCCAATCCCTTTAATTTATCCGTAAAAATATTTGGGTTTGACATTAAAAGATGCAAATGAGATAAAAGATCAACGGATCAGCTTTTATTTTCATCCAAATAAAAGTGTTACATCTAGATTCAATACACTGTTGTGTCAATACACAGATTGGCTGGGCCCAACATGCCCTACTTCAGGCCCCTGATAAACTTCTTTGTAGTTTTGGCAGTTTGTTTTGGGTTATTATAAAGCTGCTAAATGAAGGATCTCCCAATCAGTTCACTTTCATATTTCTTTACATTGACAGACAGAATGTTTCTGTAGAATTATGTCATCATTATACTGCTGCTATCATGAGTGACATCATCAATGAAGATTATTGAGCCCATTATAAGAAGCCATGCAACCTCATGACATTACCTCAACTGTGTTTTACAGATGAGCTTCCAAACTTTTTGCTTATAACTGTGTTTGTGCATACTATATATCAAATTAAGGGGTATTTAAATATAATAAAACATAATTTGCAATCATAATAAAGTATATTCTACCATAAAATAATTTGGGATATGTTTAAACAGTTTTAATACTAAAACACTACTAAACCTAATACCCTTACAACAAAACAATACGGTAAATTCTTCAATGTCATTACTTTGGTCCCTTTTCATTGATAAATAGAATCCAGATGTATGACAAAGTGTACAGAGCTTCTAACAGTCAACAGCTTGTGTGAACGGATTAACTGTTACAAGTACAGCTTAACACCGACTAAAGCAAGTCTCAAGATTTCAGCTTGTAACAAGACAAGTGAAAATAATAAAGTTTTGCTAGTATAGCAGATTAAAAAGATTGTGAGGGTGTTTCTCAGAAAGCAACATTTATTTAAATCCCTTGTGATGCTTATGATGACATTTCCAATACATCAGGATAAAGTCACCAGGTTAACTTAGTTTCTAATGTTCACTTCAGTTCATTGTCTTTAATCCATTGTCCTAATCAGGATTGGGTATGTCTTTGGACTATGGGAGGAAACTGGAGTACCCGGAGGAAACACAAACACACATGGGAGAAAATGGGGAGATTGCCCCACACAGAGATTGAACCCAGGACCTTGTGACTGTAATAACAACATTTTAATTTCATTTCTATCACTCTTTTATCCTGGTTAGGGTCCATCAAAATGACTTTTTTAATCTAGTCATGTCTGATTCACCAATACAATCCAAACTGTGTTCGGCAATGGCTGAAAGAGACACAGACTAGAACCAATCGGTGTGATTTTTATTCAATCCTAAATAAATTAAATTATCTTCAAATCAACTTAGTATATTGTGTTTAACACAACAATCTAACTTTAATTACTTTGCAAAAATGCAGTAACCGAGAAAACCAGAAAGGCAATTATTTTTACTCTATGTTTAAATTCAACTCTGCAAGTGGATCTGTATCAGCCTGTAGAGTTTGTACTGACGCAGGAAAATGCATTAGTGCTGTGCTGACTTGGCCATGCTGAACAGAAAACTGAGCTGAATACATGTTATGTTTATTATAGAACTGAGAGTGAGATACAGAGAGAGCATGAGTAAAAAAAAAAAACTAGTGAAAAGCAAGCTCAGTCTTGCACAGATTTGAAAAACACAAGTTCAGCCCATTTACTGTTGTTTTCTATATTTTATATTCAACTCACATTGTAGACATTAATCATATTTACTGAGTCCAATCATATAAAGTAATCTTACTCCCAATGTTGTGGGAACAGGTTGTAAAATTAAACATATACATCCACACTGAAGATCAATAATGGATT
>JAYDZF010000001.1:9304286-9318087 GCA_034509105.1 Microcambeva barbata
AAAAGAGCAATATTAATAGCAGATTTGATCTCTTTGCAATTAAGGGGGTGTATATTAAAAAAGTAAACATGGCATAATATTGCAGAAATGTAAGGGTAAATTGGATCATTAGAAGCTGTTTGAGAGCACTGCATGTTTCTAAAAAAAATCTTTGTTTTGGTTCCAACAAAGTAACAGATTAAGAATATCTAACTGAAAGCCTCAAAAACAAAATGGTTTTCCCTTAGAATGATACATTGCTACAAAATCCCTGCTGACCCCAGTAATAAGGGTCACATTAAATCATTTGCTCAAGACTAACCCCTTTATCACAGAGATGTGTGATCTCCTTAAAGTGTAGACATGATAAAGATAAGCTTGATTATTATTGTTATCTAGGTGGCTGAAGTCTGTAGCCTGATGCACAGACATGACATCGACCTTGAACCTGGATCTCAGCTGTAGCAATTCATCAAATAAAACAGTCATATACAGTTGTGGAATAAAATAAGAGACCACTTCAAAATGACTTTTTTTAGTTTTGCAATTTATGGCTGTGTGTTCCTACATCAACAACCAGGATTAAGTTGTAAGACAAAGTAGAATTACTTTACTTTAAGTAATAATCAAATTGATTATACCTAAGATTTCTGACAAATACTTACATCTACGAGAATGTAAATGGTAAAGCAATTTTTAAAAATCAAAGCCACTAGCAAAAACTCAGTTTCTATTCACAATTTGAGGGCGTGAGCATTGTCTATGTTTTCGTACAACTCCCTGAATACACTTAAGGAACTGCTGCATTATCAATAAGTTGTAGTAAAGGACCAGAATAAACAACTGCCAGGTCAATATGGTCCTGGGGAGGACAAACGCATACAGTAACGTGAGCCTGTAGATGAGTGCATTCTGTGAATTAGGTCATGCATTTTGGTGTGAATGATATGCTAATGTTGACTGGTAAAGGTTTTACTTTAGATCTCGAAACATTTGTTGTTTAATTTAATTGCTGTATGGGTGAACAAATGAGCTAATTATTGCTCCATTAAAGCATTCTTACGTTTGACATAAAGCTCCCGGCTTGACACCCCTGCCACTTCCATCTTCCTCAGGTCATCTTTCATGCCAAATTCTAAAGGGGGAAAAACAGTGAGACAAAAAACCCCTCATTTTCTTGACAATTTGAACACATAAGGGAATGCTAAACAGAATTTATTTAATGTTATGATGACAATACATTATGGATAGGAACCTTAGCATGACAGTTAAGAACAGTTAAGGTCAGTCTAAAGTGATAACACACACATAAAATTCATCTACCTTGGTCTTGCTAGTATGTGTATAGTACCTAGTATGTGCACCGTTCCAAGACTATTACAGTAATAATTTTATGATGCCCGCTCGGGGGGATATGAGCATCACATCAGCTCCAGCACTAACTAATTAAAGTTATTTATTGTATTTACTGAGCAAAATAGTGATTTTTTTATTCATATTGATGAGAGAGACTGTTTAAACATAAATACTATTACTTGTAAGTGGGGAGGGCATGTTTGGTTATTTAAAGTACTCATTTTTAGTCTAAGTACTGCAGTGTGTGTGTGGTGGGGGGTGTATATCAGCATATCTTTGCTTCATGCCTACATGGGCACAAGTATACTCATCTCACGCCACCTGTCTAATATGCTGTCAGTAAAGCTGTAGTCCACTCACACATGGACTACACAAAGCATCTGAAGTACTACAGGACTGCTGACTACATGCTGTAAGGAGGATCATCCAGTGTATTTTAGGGCCATTTCTTTAACTAACAGATGCAAACTTGCCTATGATATGTTTTGATGTGTTGTATGTTGACTTGGGAGCTTATTAATTTTGTGTAATATGTAACCATTTCCTGTCCTGAATGTAAACAAAGTGTAAAACATGACGATAAACAAATAAAATAGCCACTGTATCAGAGATACTTCAGCTTAGTGATCTGCCCATGAAGAACTGGCTATTGATAAAGTCAGCTCTCATCAACCTGTGTACTATGAGGAACCATTAATGTAACAAAATTAAAGTATGTCAGCCGTATAGGTCCGCTGGGGTGGAAAATTGTCCCCATAGATTGCTGAACAACTTTAAGTATCTAACGAAGGTGACACTTAAATGCAACTTAAGGATCTGGGTTCTTTGAAAAACTAAAGTCGACTGGCATGGCTGCACAAAGCTACATCCACTGCGACCTTTGAACCGTGGGTAGTAAAAAGAATTTAAAGTAAAAAGGGGAAACTGGGGAAAAGGCAAATTTTGTTATGAAGCTAGAGAAATTCCATGGTTAATACGTTTCTCAAAAAGTGCATCATAAAGTGGACTTAATGCAAGTGTCAGGCAGACCAGTTGCGGCACGGCAGAACAGAAGCAAATTATGCAGTCTGTCACACATTAGGTCCTGAATATTGAGTGTGTGTGTTTACCGTCTACACAGCGTCTTCTCCATATGGTCTCGGTACTAAGTATCTGCCTAAATTTCTTGCACACTAGAGACAGATTGGGCAGCACCGTGCCAGGCAGAGATGAGAAGATTTCCACTAGCAATTCTGGAGGTAAATCGAGTAAAGACTGCGGTCGCGGAGGCGCAGTAGCACTCCAGGCCGTGTCCTCTTCAACCTCCACCTCTCCCCGACAGCCCACACCGATGTCGCTAACGTCGGCCGATGGGTCCCCGCACTCCGCGCCAGGCCGTTTAGGACAACTGCTGTCAGTCAGAGCTTTGCTTTTACCCACGATCTTCTCCTCCTCCTCTTCCTCCATGTCCATCTCGGAGTCGCTCTCCCGGTCGCGCTGGCCCTGTCTCTGCTTCCGCCTGCACCGGCGCGACTGGCCCACTCCACAGAGCCTAGCACAAACCGCCATCTGTGCTCGCTCAGCGCCAAACCACCACCATTAGCTACATCAGCTGTCCGAGACGAGCGAGCCGTTCTGCCACTTTTTCAGTCACGGTCTTCTCTCTACCGCGGTGCCCCGCAAAGATACTTTTTACCCCACCCGTTTCCGTCTATCCCCGCCTCCTCCACGGTGATTGGCTAAGTGTTCGTTTCTGTGTTGTGATTCGTTGTTGAGCTTTCAATTAGTTCACCTATTTTAAGCGAGCCGCTTACAGTACTCATAACCAATCAGATCCACTCTTCCGAAATACGGGTGCGAATAAAATGACGCATTCCAGAAGAAGGGCTTGTGTTTACGTGACTGGGTGGTTTCTCGTGACGCACATTTGCTGTGTTTGTTTACCGTAGAAGGTCTCAATGAGAGCTGCATTGGGTGATTAAGAAATGACAGTTCACATTTCTCATTTCCCATCAATTAATTAATGTTTAAAAGCAAAAGAAGCCAGAAGTGAGTTGGTTTTTATCATAAAAAACTTAAGCATAGTGAATAATTTTTCATATTTTTGAAACTTAAATCTGACTGACGCAGTTTGGATAGTTTTTATTGTTTGGGTAGCTATGCAGAAATACTAAGTGGATCAAACCCAAGCTGTAACTGGCGTCATAAAAAAGCCCAACACTGACATAAAAACAAATCTGACCATGGACTCTAATGAGATTTGAAAAAATGCTCTATTTTAGCCAGCTGTCTAAATACATTGTTGGTTATAATGTCATATCTAATATTTGTTTTAAAAGATGCAGTGACCCCAAAATCCCATCGTCTACAAATCTCAAACCATGACTCTTGAACAGTTACCATTCTTTATAAACTATAACATATGTGAATAGGCTAATAACATACATACCTTCTTTTAGACACCAGGTTCATCAAAGCTACTTAATTACTGAGCTAAAACATGTTAGACTTCAAGCTATTGTTCACAATTGCCTTATTTATGAGGTTTAACTTTTATTCTTATTTAATTTGTGAATCTTTTAATAAATGAGAAAGTGCCACTGGTGTCACCTAAATTTAGTCATGGATAAAAGCCTTGTATGACCAGTTACAACATGCACATTTTGGAGTGTGTCAATAAGACTCGTGTGAATGAATGTTAGAATACATTTCAAGTTATTTAAGGCCATTTAGGTGTTCAGTGTGGATCAGCATATGTGGCAGCAGTAAATATATGTTTGTTTTATGTCTTGCATGCATAAGGAATAACATCAAAACAACTCATTTGGGTTGAATTAATTTTTTTTATTCACATCAAACACAAATAGTGATCTTACAGGAAAATTGATTGGCTCAGTGGTAGGCACCCTAGTGCGTAGAGCTTTGAATTAGCAGATGGAGGACTGGGTTTGAATCCTAATTAGCTTTCTGCTCCAGTGACGACCCTGTACTTGTACTCTGACCCTTAAATATGGTCCACTGCTTTCACTGATTATAAGCCAGATTTTGTAAAACTGTACCCGTTGCAACACTAATCACGATTAATCTGTAGTAAAACATGAAAACGGAGAAAAAGAATAATAGCATAATAAGCATCTACGGGTCAGCTTGACCCATTTTGATTGTTGTCTGAAATATCGGCTACCTTCTCTCTTTCCCTTTTGTTAATTAGGGCCCTGAAATAAATAAAAAGTTTGGTCACATTAATATCTTGACTAAGGTCAATGCAATATGTGTGCACAAAGATGATGTTTGATGAACTATGAAACGCACTAACAAAGATATGACTTCCTGCAAAAACGGCACAAAAACACAACAAGAAGAATCTACCAGCCATATAATGCACATAATACCAATAATGCAATTACATATATTTATTTACAATGTGTGAATAAAAAATGAACCGAGCCAGCCAGGAGTCGAACCTAGAATCTTCTGATCCGTAGTCAGACGCGTTATCCATTGCGCCACTGGCCCCGTATGCTGATACTGATTTTGCAACACATTTCCAGCCCAAGCGTGAGTTTTTCTGAATTCGTGTGTTTTTTAAAATAAATTAAGAGAAAAAGATGATAACTGAAAGTAAATCATTGTAAATAAGAATCGAATGGCAACAATTTCGTTCATAGTTGCACTCTCTCGAGCACACGACGTGAGACACGCGCCACCTCGTGTTCAAACTGTGTACTACAACAGAAAAGACTTGCCATTTGCGAAAATATTCTAAATGTTTTATTCGCTTGGATCAGTATTTATGCTCAGTGGTTCTCAAACATTATGAACGAAATGAAATGCAAAAATGATTCTATTTGATTATATTGGTGCGGTCCGTAAATATTTCCTCGGGTCCGCACCAACTTAGCGAACCGAGACCGTTCGAGTAGGCTGAGCGCAATACGAACCAAAAGCATCCAAACAAATGGCATGTCCGAATTCATAATGGAGTTTAACCCACCACTTTACCGAGCGCGCAACGTAAACGCCATCTAGTGTTTAAATTCTAAATACATATTGGTAAACAATACTAAAGAAAATCACAATTTATATGACATCATTCATTTAAGACACAAAATAGAATTGTATATTGATATTCTTGATTGGCTTGTTTTATTGAAATCATAAATCAAGAAAAGTATTGTAATAAGATTTTAACGTCGTAGCACCCAGGTGGAGCAGCATGATTTCCACTAGCACACGACGCAGAGAGTCTGAAGTCCCTTGTTAGAAATGCAGTTGGCAATTACCCACAAACCCATGTATTAGTGCCGTTCGCAAGCTAGGATAAAAGGAGGGTAATGGCAGAGGTCAAATCTACACAAGGACCCTCACTTCATCGCCTTGAAGCGAACCTAGACCTTTGAAAGACTTGCCTTGGTACTGATTGGCTTAGGACCTCGCTATAGGCGGCACTTAATAGAGTGGACCAATTAGAATCGGTTATGATGCGGTTCCATGAGGAAGTAAAATACAACCGAACTGGCGGGATTTTCAGAAGTGGAATGTTCTGCAGAAAGCGAATTTACTGTAATAATAAAGAACACTGAAGTAACAACATAAATACAAACAGGTTATTATCACAGGTAATTACTTGTTACAGTTTTATCACATCACATAAATGTGTGCTCACGATAGTTTGTGTCGTTATGAAACAGGCGTCTCTGTTTACTTTTTTAACCGCGTACACATGTATTCTTGTTTTGTTAAATATTCAGATATAAAGTCATTATTAGTTTTGTATTATTCATACATTAGTTTTGTTTGGTTACAAAACACGTTGAGTTTCTGTTAAAACATCTCTAAATTAAATGGCAGGAATAAATATTTGACTCATTCATGATTGAGAACACATAATTCAAACAGTGATTAGTTTTATGACCTCATTTTTTCATTACTGTTGTTTTATTCCACCTGTATATTTAATCTGTTCATAGTATTGGCTTATGTAAGCTTATCTGTGATTATTCTTTATTATTTAAATGATTATTATAGTTATTGTTGTTTTTATTATATAAGTGATATGATTGATAATATAAGTAGTAGTAAAAGCTATAGTATCAGTAGGAGTAGTGATATAAATAGGAGTTTTCGTACTAATACTAGTAATAGTTTTGCGCTCATAATAAGACGCCCTGAGTTCAAAGTTCAGAGCGATCTGGGTACTTTTCCTTCTGGTGTCTGCAACAGTTGAATATGAACATGATGTGGGTTAATGAGACTCGATGCATTGTGTATTTGCTTAAATGGCTTCCTATAGTTATTTCATGAATACATGAATTTTTGTTATGTTTTATAGACAACTGTTGTCCACGATGAAGGCAGCCATTGGCAAAATTCTGTCCTTATCTGAGGGTGAAGGTGTTAAGGAACTCCAGCATCACCTTACTTCTCTGTCTAATGATCAGGTGTGTTACTTCACTTTTCATGTTTTTAATCATAGAAGCAATATGAGTTCATTCAAACAAAAATTCTGTTCATTAATGATGTTTGTGGGGGTTTTTTTATGTTGGGGGTTTTTGCAGCTAACTGCAGTGATTACAAATGCGGCCCTAAAAGCAAAGGATACAACAGCCTTGATTAAATCTTTATTCAAAGGTAGTATACTACACAGTGTAAAGTAAAGTGCATTTGTCAGTTCAGTTGTAAGTAAGTCATTTGTTGATATTACTTACAACTGTCTCTCTGTCTTTCAGGCTCACCTGTTAGTAGTTCAGAAGGAGCCAGTCGCAGGTTGTGTATTTATAAGCACTGTATTCCTCTTTGTGAGTCTGGTGAACTTCAGACTGAAGTGGCCTCAGACATTATTGGGTTGCTTATGTTAGAGGTGTGAATACGTTTTTCATTTCTTTATTGGTGTTTACTGTGTGATTTAGATTATTTAAGTGTTTGAGGAAAGTACTTTATTACCATTCTCTATATATTATAGACACATACACTTCCTGGCCCTGCTTTGGCAGCATTAGCATCGCTATATGTGGATGCTATTAAAGTAGGAGAAATAGGAAGTGGCAAATCACTGGAACTTTTTCCTACCATTCTTACTGCTTTGGCAGCTATCGAGTCAGTGGCTTATGGCAAAGGTGAAGTTTTTCTCTCTAACACTTTTTTTTACAATGTCAAGTTTTTGGATTGATGATGTTTACTTCAAATAGATGTTTTCTACTTCACTCTATGCCTTTGTGTTTTTAGGAGAGTTGAGTGGTGAGGAGTACAAAAAGCAGCTGATCAATAGTCTTTGTTCAAGCAGGTAGTAGTGATAAATGCAACTGTTTTAAACGGTAAAATAGGAAATAGATATTTCATTAGTAGTGAAACAGACACACTAAGTGTATCATATACCTAGTGGCACCAAAACCTCCTGTAACCAAATTATCCTGTTTGACAATCATGCCAATGAAGTATTTTCTGGGATCTTTGTTTTAAAAGTTTTTGTGGAAAACATGTTCGTCAATGTGATATCTGAGTAAAATTCTTATTCAAAGTCATGAGCGAGTGTGGTGCCAACCTGCTTATCGTATTAAGTATAACCGACGAGTATTGTAGCTTATTCAGATTTACAATCTAATAATTTGGGCCCTGTATCTAGTCTGTATGGAGTTTTGAGCCACAACCGATCATTGCATACTAATCTTTTGGTAAACCCTCCATTAATACCCAATCATGATTTCCTCAACATTTACTGAATACATCTAATGTAGGTAGGCTGCTGGCTATGTTTGAGCAAAGGAAAGATTCCTTAATTACAATGTGACTTAATCTGCCTTCGTGGATTATCTTTATACTGTACTATGTTTGGTCTGTTTCCTTACAGGTGGGACCCACAGTGTGTGATCCACCTTACTACCATGTTCAGGTATTTATCAGTGAAATGCATATTTATTTTAAGTTTTATTTGTCACATACATAGTCCGGCAGTGAAATGACTCCATAGCCACACTATTTGAATATAGATGAGCATTTTGTTTTTATAGAGTGTAAGATATAGACCAAACTACAAAACTTAATGTAACTATACCAATATAATATCAAAATAGAAAAATATAAAGTGACCAGTGTGGAGTGTTCAAAGCATAAAGTGACATGTGCAAAATAGTGCAGCAACCAGGATTATGCAATATTATATAACAATCCATGTACATATTCATATACACATATATTATACAATACACATACATGTAATAATATATACACACATTATATACATCTTATCCAGTTACATTTACTTTTCATCCACATGTTTATCCTGGTTAGTATCTGGTAAGGTTAAAAACTGTAGGAAATGTAGGAATACGTAATCCATTGCAGGTCTTTGACAGCTGACATCGCTCTGACCAGCAACCTTATGATTACAAGTCGAGTATTGTAAACGCGTACATACACACACACACACACACCACACTTTTTATGACCCGTATATGCATGTTTTCTTAGGGATGTGCCATTATCTTCAGATGAGTTACAGTTCTTGATCGAAAAGGTCCTCAGGATGTTCCTCAAGCTGGACCTGCAGGAAATTCCTCCTCTTATTTACCAGCTGCTGCTTCTTTCTGCAAAGGTCTGCAGAGCTGCATGTCTAGTTGTGTAATGTCTCAGATTTTTTAATCAACCCGTAAATGCGCTGTTCAATGCATGGACTAGATTTCACATGGCAGTTGTAACTGCTTTGTCCTTGACACAATAAGTAAAGTATAATTGTCGAATAATTACTTAACTTGAGTCTATTAAATTAAGTTATTGCTGCTTTAACTCTTTTTTTGTGTGTGGTGTCCGTTAACCACCTTCTCCATTATGACAGTGTTTACAAATAACCACAGATACATTTTTACATAAATGATAGGCTGTATCATTTTAAAATATGTACTTCACATAAATATGGATTAGCTGCCTAACATACTTCTACCAAATGTGTTTTGTGATTTAAACAGGGCTGTAGAAAGCTATTGCTGGAAGGAATTATTACCTACTTCCGAGAACAGGATAGACAACAGAAAGAAGAGCAAACCAAAGGGGAGTAAGTATGACCCATTCTGTTATTTTGGATCTGGTTCAAGTCTATGTGTGTTTGGTACAAATCCTGTCTGATGTGTTTCAGAGGTATGGATGTGGCGATCCAGACCATTCCCCAGGACCAGCTCAGGCATGTGGAAGGAACTGCAATCTTGCACATTGTGTTTGCTATTCGCCTTGACCATGAGCTTGGAAGAGAGTTTTTAAAAAGCCTCAAGGTGTTGTTTTCTTCTGTCTCTGTTTCTCTGTTTTTCCTCTGTGTTATTTACAATATAGTCTATTTTCGTGAACCTAATTTCAATACACTTCTGACCAAAACCTGAAATCTCTCTGCAGGTATCTCAGGGTCAACCACTGTGTCCTTTTAGCATTGCACTTCTGCTTTCTGTGGCTCGCATCCAGCGCTATGAAGAGCAAGTATGAGATCTAAATATATATGATCTATCAATATATACTACTCACAATTAGTGAGGGATGTTTGGCTTTTGAAGATAGAAATTTATGTAGAAAGTTCATCCTGCAGTGATTTAAGTAGAAGCATGTAATGGTAATTTACTAATATCAAACAATATATTTAAACAAAAGCCAACATCAGTGGTGGGTATGCTCCAACAAAAATGTCAATGTGCCCTTGAGCATCAATTACAGCTTGACAATGACGTCTCATGCTGTTCACAAGTTGATTTATTGTCTGCCGAGACATCGCATCCCACTCTTCTTGAAGGGTGGCCCTCAGCTCACTGAAGTTTTAGTGTACAGAGTTACAAGCCTTTACACAGTGATCCAGCTGATCCTATAGGTATTCTGTGGGATTGAGGTCTGGAGATTGTGTAGGCCACTCCATTTTAAGTACCCCACTCTCCAGCAGCCGTTCCCTAATGATGCGGCCTCGGTAAGCTGGAGCATTGTCGTCCATGAAGATTAAATTAGGCCTGTGTTGTTCATGCAGAGGCACAGGTAGTATGGGCTTGTCGAATGATGAGATGTCTTGTAGTGTACTATAATTGTGATTTTGTACACTCTTTACATAATACTGTTTTTACTTCTCTAATCATTTTTGAATAGTTACACTTAATCTTTTCCATGCTCTTTCTTACTTTTTCTTCTGACTGTCTAGGTGTTTGAGTTCCTCAAAGGTGCCATCACTAGGAATTTTAAGGATGAACTGATTCAGCATGGTTCTAAGTTTCTGCGGGATCTGCTGCCGCCCTGCCACAGTATCTCCCAAATGATTCTTGATACAGTCAGAAACAGGTCAGTACTTGTCGGCGCTAGATGATCTGGCTGCAGTGCTCAAAAAAATAAAGAGAACACAATGATGATAAATTAAGCTACAATTAAATCTTAACACCCCAAAAATGTAAAATGCCAACTCTTTACTGACAAATGGTAAGATTCAGTTTGTTGGCCACTGTTTTCATTACTTTGTACTGTAGTCTCTGAAAAAGTGCTGGATTGATTTAAGACTACCTTTACATTTTCTTTTTCTTTTCAGTTCTTTACTTATTTTATATTTTTTATCGTTGAGTCATGACCTGTAGATAGAGGAGAAAACTACAGATTTGCAGTAACCTCTTAAACGAGTTGTGTGAAATCAGTTGTTTAGACGATGTAATCACATATTTAAGCCTCACTAAGTATGTAAAATATAGATTATTTTAAATAGATTATTTTAAGGCCTTGTGTAAAGTTCTGTAAAGTGAACATCTGGAGTTCTGTTTGCAGTGTGTTTGGCTGGGATCATGTTACTCAGAGCTTGGTACAGTTAGGATTTATCCTTATGGACATGTTTGGACCAAAAGCAGGACCTTTTGGAAAAACCACTGAATCTAACACAGCTGCAGCTAAAACACCTTCCCAGCTGGCGTGTAAACTTGGTGGACAAGTTCTTCTTGAGAGCTTCAAGGTAAAGATTTTCAAGAAAGTTATTGATTTTACATTTTTTCTAGTAAATGGTAAGCTGTGTTGTGATTTTTTTTAATGGTTGCTTATTTCACACAGCTGCACGAGCCAATCAGAGTAGAGATTTTGGAGCAAGTTCTTAATCGACTGGTTACAAAGACTGCTTCACCAGTTACTCATTTTATTGGTATATGAACAACAAATAACTGACCTGTTAGCCTGAACATGTTGTTTGTTTTTAGCCTCGTTGTCCTCTCTTTGTTTAGAGCTGCTTTCCAACATTGTTACTTCTGCTCCCATGATTCTCCTGGAGTCCTCCTCAAAAGTGATCGAGACTTTTGACCAGCTATCCTTTCTGCCGCTTAGCACAGTACAGGGCCTACTTAAAGCTGTACAGGTAAACTCACCTGCAAGAGATCTACTGTGTTCTGTGTTAGCATGTTGTCTTATTTTTCAAAAATACTTTTATAAACATTTTCATTTTTATATTCTCCAGCCGTTACTCAAGGTCAGCATGAACCTAAAGGATGCTTTGATTCTGGTTCTGAGGAAAGCCATGTTTTCCAGGTATGAAAATAATTTTTATTACTTATATTTTAAAGCTTTTCAAATCAACTTGTAATATCTGAATGGGTCTGCAGTATAATGGACATAATGGTAAATAAATTCAATGTTTTCAAGTGAAACTCGACCCAACACTACACGACAGTTGATGATAAAAATAAAATGTAAATTTACTATAAGTCTAGGGTTGACACGTACCAATACAGTAATTTCGATAACATTTCTTCATTCAAACAACTAAACAGAACTTATTAAAATTGTTATGTTTATTTAGTTGCTTTGTGATAATTTTGTTGAGTTGTTGATTTAATATGTTCAGATTTTGATTATAGTTTGTGTAGCAATGAAGTTAATTTAAGATTAAATGTGTTTAAGATTAAACTGCTATCCCAGTATAAATGGGTACTGTTTAACATAGACACTATTTGGTGGATAGGAGGGTCGGGGAGAAAGGAAAGGAAGGTGTAAATCCATGGTTTTGGTCTGTCAAGCATTTATTTGGTAATATTCATACAAAGTTATTATTGAAAATATGTTTACAGATTAAACTCGATGATTTAGAGGCATGTGGCTGTTTGGAATTTTCTGTTTTACTAGCCCACTAATGCTTAGATCTGTGTTTGAGTTTGTAAGTGGGCAACCCTATGATTGATGGATTGCCCTATACAGAGAATCCATGCCTTGCATGAATTACAAGACTATGATCAGGAAAAAGTGACGTCTGGAATCCATTTGCTAGGGCCAGTCAGTCGTTGATGTTTATCATACCTAAAACATGCTCTCTCTATAGTCAGCTGGATGGAAGAAAGTCTGCGGTGGCCGGCTTTCTCCTGCTGCTAAAGAACTTCCGGGTCTTGGGCAGTCTGGCCTCCAGTCAGGCCAGTCAAATGTTAACCGCTAGCCAGGTAACATGTCTGCCAGTCATTAAAAGTGGTTATGATTTTGTTCTTGATCTTAATAATGGTACATCCAGTGAAAGTGTTTTTTTTATTGTTTGTGTCAGGTACAAGCAGACGTTCACTCTCGATATAATGCTGCTGCTAATGAGGCTTTCTGTTTGGAGATCTTGAGCAGCCTTCGTCGCTGCCTCAGCCAGCAGGCGGATGTAAGGCTGGTGCTCTATGAGGTCAGACTCCTTTTCTTGTTTGTTTGATCTTTTTGCCAGTATTTAAAATTTTCATAATAGTGTTTTGTTTTGTGCTCCACCAAAGGGCTTTAATGAGGTACTGAGGCGCAACTCCCAACTGGCAGGTTCCATAATGCAGACGCTTCTGTCCCATGTAAGAAATTGTGCTTGTCTGTAATGAACTGTAGTGTGTCTGAATTAGTCAAGTGGTCAAAAATGTGATTGTTCAAGCTCTAGAATGGTAACTTCTTATTTGCTTTGTTTATATATTGGACTCGTAAGTTGTAAGATGCGGCCCAAAAATTGTGTTGTTGGTTAGTGATTGTGTTGTATGTACAGATTGTGAAGTGTTTAGTCACATTTATTATGAACACCAGCTAATGTCCATGACTTGACAGGATAGGAGTGACTCAATAAGGTCTTGGTATGTTGTCACATGTCTGGAGAAAAAATAATGGTTTGTATTTAAATCTGTGCCTTGCAGCTAAGACGATACTATGAACCGGAGTCAGACCTTCTGCCCCCTGTGAAGCTGGAGTCATGTATTAGTGCACAGGGAGACCAGGTTTTTCTACAGGAGCCTCTGGTAGTTAATCTGTCATGTTCTTAAAATGTGTAATTTCCTCATTAATGTACCTTTTTACATTTATTTTTTTTATGTAATGATCATTCTGCCCAAAAACTGCAGTCTGTAATCTAGAGTGATAATCTAAGCATAAAGTTTTGGCCCTTTATCGAAGCCCATTAGGTCTTTTAGACCTGCATTTAACACTCATACTACCATCAGACAATGTTTCATATATTCCCGACTGTAACATGCTCCATTGTTAGGAAATAGACCCCCCCCCAAAC
>JAYDZF010000001.1:9391537-9407927 GCA_034509105.1 Microcambeva barbata
ATAAGCCAATTCAGAAAATGTGAGGTGGAAAACCACTTGACATAGGTCTTGATGTGGGATCAGAGTTTAACTTGTTGAATGATGTAATAATGAAATATTAAATACTGTACATTAATGTACAATATCACCTTTTGTTGGATTTGAAGACTGAGCTGTCTCAGCAACTCTTGAAATGCTTTATTCTTGGGCTCCAGCTGTGCACATTTCTGAGCATCAAGAAAAGCCTGATCCAGCTGGCCCAGATTATGCAAAGCCTGGGCACGACGGAATCTGGCTTTGATATCACCTGGGTCAGTGTCGAGAGCTGGTGAGAAAACACAGAGCTACCTGAGCATAGTGTACTCCAAGTAGTAAAATTACCAAGAGGCTTTTGTTTTAGTATGTTCTTTTTATCAAAACTATTTTGTCTTATAAGCAGACCTATCATTTAAACAGACATATCATTTAAGAAACTTATACTTTTTCAAAGACATGTGTAAATGCTTTCTGTGTGTCATTTCTTTTTCAATAACACAGTTGTAATTATTATGAAATACAAACATTCTACTCCAATCCAGCAGCCTTCATCCGGGCCATTGGTAGTGAACTTCATCAACACTCAAGGGAAACACTTTTTTTGTTTTTGTTTAGAGACGTACCTTTGGTGGCATCTGCATTAGCTTTGGCATAGTCATTCAGTTTGAGATAACATGCTGCTCTGTTACGATGCAGCACGGCACTCTGTGACGCGCCGTCGCTGAGCTTTAAAGCTTCAGTGTAGCAGCTCAGTGCTCCCTGTACATCTCCATTTTTGAACAAGTTGTTCCCCTCTTCTCTCAAGGTTGAGGAGTCCTGCGTCATCTATAAAGAAAAGAATAGTGTATGACTTTTGTGAATACAGTGTGGCTGAAGCCAGGTTTACCCCATAAATGTTTAAAGGTCTTCTTTTATTTTTACATAGTATTAAAATTGATGAAATTAATTAAATATCAGTGTTGGATCAGTGTTGGCAGAGTTATGACATCTAAATCAAATAAATAAATAAAAACTACATTATGGTTTTATTGGTAGAAATCAGACAGCAGTGTTGTTGAGTTTCAACTGTAGGCCCAAAGTCAGAAAAAAAATATTATTAGAAATCAGATAACATTAAATATCTTAATACATCAAGCCCCGTGTCTGGGTGGATTTTGTTCGGAAGCTCCGGTTTCCTCCTACAGTTCAAAACATGCAGTCAGGTTAATTGTAGACACTAAATTGACCTTTAGGTAGGTGTGTGTATGCCCTGTGATGGACTGGTACCCTGTCCATGGTGTATGTGTGTGCCTTGCACCAATTCAAAAGCTCCAGCACATCCCCTCCACAACATTGATTGGATAAGCAGCTAAGAAAGCGTGTAAGAAGTTTAATGTCTCGGTTTAATGTGTCTAAGTGTATCGTTCTGGGCCAGCTAGGACGTGACGTCACTTTTACAAATCCTGTACTTGTAGAGTATTTGTGTAAACAAAACGTGTGCGTTTCAAACCGAGAAAGTATAAAGAAGTATGATCACCATTAAATAAAGATGTATTGTTCTTCTGTTCTAATAAAATCCACTTATATGTGTAATAAACAGTGTGGTTAAATCAGCCTCCACGGGCTCATAGAAACGTTATTTTAGTCCACTGTGACACAGTGAATTATACAGATTATTGTGTAATCTAAAGGCACAAGTTAGCATCACTTCTACATAACGGTGAGTGTATGCTGTACACAGCACAATAGTGTGAAGGTTGAGTATGTGCTGTCAATGAAGTTTCTTTTATCTTACCTTGTTTCCTCACTCCTACTGTTTTAAACACCGCCTTTCATCCAGTAGTCACTCTGTATTTTAATTCAAACTAAATAAACAAACTATACCGTATCCTAAGTCAATTATTTTCTGTTGTAGTTCTAGAGCATTCTGTGTATTTTTCTTCCCACTCGTATTCGTACAAACTTTTATTTTATGAGCTACAATTGGCTACTATTATCAAAGTAGCGCGCCGAATGGTCGGTGTTCATGAGGAACAGCGAAAAAAATGTATTGACCAATAAGAGCGTAGAATTTGCGAAACTAAACCAATCATAAAAGAGAAGGCGGAACATATAGGAAAACGGGTAGGAAATAACACTTCCGGGATACCTTAACAATGTAAAATGACGTATGTTAAGACTGGTCCAGCAGACTCCACGTTATAACCATAAAAGGCACAGAAGTTCAGACACAGCGAGGTTGTTTGGAGGGATTTGACTTTTGGGGGGTATTTTCTCGCAAACAGAACGTGTCCAGTGTGTGCATATTTATTTAAACAGTTTAAATCTTTATTTATTTTCCCCTTCAATGCTTTACACTCATACCTTGATTTGTTAACTATATCACAGTTTACAAGCACACCCTAGCATCCCATCAACTAGTGACCTCTCTCTCTCTCTCTCTCTCTCTCTCTCTCTCTCTCTCTCTCTGTCTGACAATCTGAAATAATTCTGTGATTAGTCTGATAGAGAGTACACAGTGTCTATAAACAAAACGGAGCTCCTTCCAGTCCAGACAGACAGCCATTGTCATTTTCTATCAGAGATGTTTGCACTATTCTGAACAGAGTGAATGAGCAGAGTGAATGCCCACTGTTCCATTCCAGGTCACGTCCTAAGGGTCTGTGCAGAGCAGATGGCTAAAGTGTTAGATGAAAGTTTCATTTAATGGCTCAGGTGGTAGTTGCCACCTTTGTTCCACTGCCTCAACACTTAATGGACAGCAGTTCCACATTTTACACAAAAACTTTCAGGAAATTTGCATTTTGAATCCTGTTCAGTGATTCTGGAAAGGTTTTGTTTTTTGTTTTTTTAATGCAAAAGATATGCAAGGTTTACCACCAGTGTTGCCATGACAGTGAAAGATGTCCAGAGCTGGTATTTATTCTGTTAATACTCACATTTAACCATAAGCAATTTTATCTATTACTTTAGATAACATTTTATACAGAATTTATGCTTCTCTATATGTAATGTTATGAGAGCTGCTACAATGGCGTGTGAACATCTGTGGCCTGGTGGTTAGAGAACTGATTCTTTATTGTAGGTAATGACACTTCATGCCAAAATCCAAAAACCCATACACTTATAAAAGGTTAAATACACCAATAAAGTGCAGTACTATTTTATCTCTGGTATAATTGAAAATAAAGTCCAGATCACCGTAGAGTGTCAAATGTAGTTGTTATTATTATTTACATATAAACAAGTATACAATACAAATTATAAACATTTTATGGTTAAAAGATTAAGCACATAAGCCACATTTAAAATACACCTTGAATTTTGGGTGTGTGCATTTGTCTTTGTTTACACTAACTCAATGCCTGCTGTAATGCACACCTAATGCTTTGTTTACCTTGTCATGAACCCAACTCCAGACTTGAGTTTCATCAACAGAGTATTTTAAGGTTTTGTAATTGCTAAGCCACATTGACTTTTGTTTTAACTGTCCTTAATATAAAAGTATATTCATAAAATGTTTTAAAAACATTGAAATATATTTGTAAACAGCTTAAACAATAAACCCTTAAACTATTCGAGTAATCGGAGGCACAAAAAATGCACACTGAGGCTGAGCATGTGTGAGCACTGATCCCACAGATGGCACTGAATCAAAAACGGTCAGTTTTCAAAAGCTGACATAACCAGGGGGCAAAGTACAGTTCTTTCTTTCCTATATTTGTAATTGTTTCTTACAAAGTGGACTAGATGAATAAAGGTCTTAACAATTAGACCACATTCTATTTATTAGTCATCATTACAGAAATCAAGGTTTATCCAAATGGTTACAAATCACTTACTTTTCTTGCAAATATATGTGAAAATAATGAAGCATCCAATTATTATTATTCTTTATACTATAGATCATTTCAGGATTCGGGTCTTGTTTCTGTAGTGCATGATATGCCATGACCTAAGAGACAGGTGTTGTCCTCTGGCTGGCTAGTATTAGATGACATCACACAAAAGACCTGGCCAATAAAAGGGACAGAATGACAGTACTTTTGTATTCAGTGGAATCAATAGAAATAGCTTTCTCAGAGTATCATTCACACCTACTGAGCCACACAGTACTAAGTCTCCAGATTATATTGAAATGAATCAATTTTGACATCCCCCATGTTTTTCCTGTAGCATCAGTTGTGAGATACATAACATCCCATTGTTCTTGCATTTTTAAATAGATTTTGCAATGAGGCAAAATACATAAATAAATATAAAGCAATCAGATCAATTATTTCGGAAACATCCTACTTACTTAGTCACTTTTTGGTAGACTGCAATCTCACAATTTTACACAACATGTCATAGTGAATTTGCATAGTGAATACTAGCATGTGAATGAGGAGCAAGTTTCAACACAATGCAAAATCAATGTAAATTCACCTACATCTATGTTAAGCTACCAAATTCAGAGGCTAGCCATGACAGTGCGAGATGTCCAGTGGTGGTCATTCTGTTATTACTTACAGTACATTTAACAATACACTTCAGCTCAGCTTATACTAAGGCCTCTCTTTATGTAACACTGAGTGGACTGTTATGATGTCATGTTTTATTTCTTGAAAATTCCTTATTGGTTCCGTTTTAAAATCTCACAATATATTAAGTACATTTTAAGAAAAAAAGAAGAGCTATCTGCCCGAAAAATGAAAGGTTAACTAAGTTAAGCAGAGCAATGAAATGCGATACTGTTTTTTCTCTGTTGCAATGGTAAATAAATTCCAGATCAGGGTTCAAAGACCGACAATGTTTGCTAGGTCACCATGCCTGCATAAGCCTATGTTGTCTTTATGAATGACACTTAATTTGTCTGTTTGCACTTACAGACTGCTGTAATGCACACCTACAGCTTTATAAAACACCAGGCTGTAAAACTCTTACTTATGTTTTACTGACTTTATACAACATAAATTGTATGAACGATTACATAAAACATTTAACATTAATGAACAAAATTAAAATTAAATACTTCACAGTCTTTTTATTAGTCTACTGCTATATAGCGTTTACAGTAAACACAATTTGAAACCCACTTTCAGTGGAAGTTTAAACTGTTTTAATTGTAGAATTTGAAAGTGGAATAAAATGACATTTTTTTATTTGTGCTAATTACATATAAACCTTAAAAAATTAAAGTTATTTTAAGGTTTATATGTAAGTTAGTTTTAATAATTTGCAACTCTCATATCCACCAACCTACTATTCTGCCACTTTCTCTGCTTCTGATCATCCATCCCTTGTTTTGTTCTTCTTTTCCTTGGTGACATAGTTTCCACTAGTACCCTGCTGGTCAAGAGTTCTAGTGGATTCAGTGTACTCAAATATAAGCTCATAGATAACATTATAGATCACAACGTTAATAATATATATGATATTACAGTTTACTACATATACATCAACTATCTTTAGATAAATAAGTTGTGTACTTGACATTTAAAAAAGAACATAACATCCTTTGATAAGGAGCATATCGACCAGGAGCATGGAAGGAGTTGGTCTTCTTCTATAACGAACCCAAACTCAACAATAACCTTGTATTTGTATTAATCCTAATAATAATTAGATTATGAAGTAATTAATTAGGAAAGGATTTGGGTTGGTGTTTGTGTAGGACTTAAAAAGGAGTTTTGAGAGAGAAGATTGAGTGGTTTAGTGACGTGTAGAAGGAGGGATGAGAGTACTATCAACAGAAGGGTGCTGAGGATGGAGCTGCCATGAAGGAGATAATGTGATAAATAGCGATAAGAAAATGCGGATGACAAACTCAGTAAAAACAGTATTCTAAGTTTGTTGCAGTTTTTGTTCTGTGTTGATCCGTGGTCCCGGACGAACATTGTTTAGTCTCAACATCTAGTGTTATGTATCTAAAATGACAATAAATACTTCTTGAGAAACTAAAACATTTTTTCATAATTTCTATATAATAATTTATATATAATTCACTTTAAGTTCGCTCACTGGGTTTGTTGGCGGTTGAATTAATCAAAACTGAAAAATTAGAGAATGTCCATAAACGCAAAATTATAATTAAAATACAGCTGTAGATACAACCAGAGCGTGGTTGTCTACCAATCAAAAGGCGCCTCATCATCCCAGGGTGCATTGCACAACCAAGAAGGTTGACGCATGCGCAGTGCGACAGTGCCGGATGTGGAGATTAAGGTTGAAGATTACAGCGCTTGTCTGGATTAGACTGTAGTTCTGTGTTCGTTATACTATGCAGAGCTGTAATGGCTTCCCGGGTGCTGAATTATGAAGAACGGTGACAGGCACGGCTTTTTATATCAGCTAACAGGAGGCTAGTTGAGCAATGTTTTGCACAATTGACTGTTAGCCTGATGGAGCTAGCACGAGACTGAAGTGACCGGATTAACGGACACTAGCGCACTACCTGGAGACGCTGTTTACGGAGAGGTTATCTCTCATTCAGGTACTATTGTTTCTTGCTAAAACAGTACTCAAATATATTCACCCATGTCTAGTAATATATTGTTTGTTTATATCATAGTAATTAGCCCGGTCTCGGTCGTTTCTTCTCAGTAAACGAGTAAATCTTGAACTAATGTCACCTGAGCTGTTTGCGTCACTGCTGAACTTCTCAACGAGTTTTTTTTTTATTTAAAAAGCATCATTCAATACCCAACGAAATATCCTTTATTTCTCTTATACTCCGAATGATGAAAAATCTAAAAAAAAAAGTCTCCACTTTGTCGACGGAGTATAATTTGAGGAAACAACTCCACTACTGCTTTACAAACAAAACCCTCACTATTAAATTAAATTAAGTTTTTTTTTACTGTAACTTAAATTCTTAATTTCATTTTCCATGTTAATTAATTTTCAGAATTAAGAAAATAATTCCTGTAATTGATTTTATTTTTATTTAGTAGCTTTGACTTGATCATCAGTAACGATATACAGGTAATGAAAACCTTTAGAAGGTCATTTCTACCGTGGGCTTGTGTAGCGCAAAACTTCAGAGATTTCACCTGATTCCACTGCATTTGCAACATGTGCTATTAAAATGTTTTCCTACTTACGTTTCAGTACATGTAAGCTTATTTAGATCTGAAGGTACACATGATTGCTGTTGCCACTGCAGCCTCCCCAGTGAAAAATATGGCTTGGCTGAAATGTATAAAAATAAGTATAAATATAAAAATAAGTATAAATATATTTGTGACCTTTTTGGTTCAAAGAAAGTTCATATTCTGCTCAGTTTTGAAATGATATATTAAAAAAAAAAATGGAGCAGTTTGTATGTGGTGTTTGACCAAAATGAACATTCCTATTCTAATATAGAATAAAACATCACCCCTCTCTTTGTGTAACATGAATCGCTGGCACAAGTAGATAGCACTGTGACTTTACAAAAAGAAGGTCCTGGGTTCGATCCTCAGGTGGAGCGGTGCGGAGTTTGCATTAAGTCCCAAAGTCCAGAAACATGCAAGTGAGGGGAATTTGAGATACAAAATTGTCCATGCCTATGGTTGATATAAACGTCTGTCCTCAGGAGTCTTGTGTAATGAATACCTTGTGTCTGTTTTTAATTGGGCTTTTAACAGTGTGTTTAACAGTGTGTTTAACATCAAGAACATACCAATAAATTATAAACAAGAGATACTGGTCCTTCTGAAGTGTTTTTGTGCACATAGACTTGGCGCGGAGTGCTGGACTGTGACACACACTTTTGTAGATGTGGATCTGAAGCTATATATTCATTCATTTTTTTCAGTGTTTTGATGGATTAAACAGCTGTATAGATATTATTTATGTTGTACTGTATATAGTGTTTGGTTTTGCCAAACCAGTCACCATTCCTCCACCAGGATTTGGCATTTGGGAAATTTAGCTTTAAACAAGACAGAAATCTAGCGAGGCCCTGCCCAACTGTACCAACATTAGAATATACCTAAAGATTTTCAACCTAATCTGCATCCTATGTGTTAAATGGAAATTAGTGGTACGATAGAGTACAGCGTTATCACGTTTTGTACAGCCACCTTAAATGCCAGCCTAAAGGGAGAATGTGATGGAGGCTTAGACTATTACATTTACAAATGCAATTCAAAGTGATTTAATTCTCTTCTTAATGAATTTTGTTCTCACCCATGTTTCCATACTTTAATATTGAGCAGATTTAACCTGCCGTATGTTTAGGAAAGGCACTTTCTAGATAGTTATGCTTAGACATTCAATCTTTGTTTTTTATTTATAAAAGCACTGATGCCTGACAAGCTCTGTATTTCTTGAAAATCACATTTGAAATTTCAGTGTCACATTATCATGTAAGCCTCAGCCAATGGTGTATTAATTAAGCTACTTGTTGAAGGTCTGTTTTTGTGTTCCTAATATTGTAATTATTTTTATCGTCCTTACTCAACAATGGCTAAATGCTGCAAAATGCGTCTGAAAGGAAAGTTTCAAGGAGTCTATTTAAATGTTTTTTTTGTTGTTTTCACAGGTGCTTCCTTTGCTCCGTCCTGACGTCACAGCTGGAGCAATGGCAGTGTAAAGAGCTCATTTGCAAAACACTGATTTAAATCTGACTGACTACATAACAGATATGAGCTGCATCCCAATTTTCATAGCTCAAGAAGAAAATATATGTTTTTGTTCTTAGACCTGGGAAAGTGACTGTTGGACTATTCATTCAAAATCTCATTTACAACTGCATCAGACTTTGAGTCAAAGAGTCACTGCACATTTTGACTTTTCTTTGGTGCACAAGTCCATGTGGGCTTGACTTTCTTCAGCACATGCAAATCTGTAGACATTGCATTTTGTTTTCAGTGCAGGGTGGATTTTACTGTGTTTGCTCTGTTGGACTGTGACCTTGCTCACACTGCACTGTATCCTCTCTTCAACTGAAAGTCTAACTTCAAGGGGGGATGTGAAGCCATTTTTTAGTTCAGATGTCTGATTGAAATCCTGCGCTTAGTACGATGGCTTTGTCTGCCCAGTGTACTAAGAAAGACCCAGTATCAGGATTACGGCGGTCAGAACAAGGCTTTTAATTTAAACGGAATGCGGATCCAGACTAAAACACTCTGCAGCTACAGTAGACTCCTTTCCTGGGGTCCCTTGGTTTTGGCTAGTTAAGGGAATTTTAGTCCATTGTTGCTCTGTGTCTTTACCCCTGTTTTGCAGCCAGAACTGCTATGGCACTTTATGGGAGGACATGAGAACTTGCTGACAAAGCGTGACCTTCTGAACCTTCTGGGGGACTTCTAATCAGCAAGGATTTCCGAGTCACCCTTTTGTATGAAGTTTAACTTTAGGACTGAAAAGACAGAATGAAGCTCAAAAAGCAGGTGACTGTATGTGGCGGGGCCATCTTCTGCGTTGCTGTCTTCTCTCTCTATCTAATGCTGGATCGTGTCCAGCCTGATTCAGGCAAGAGACAGGATGGAGGAAATTTTCCAAGGGTAAGAATGTTCAAGGACATTTTTTCATTGCTTTGACAGCTTTGTGCAATAATGTTACATTTTCACATGAACCACAGTTGTTGGAAAATTGCACAGTATTTCTAGACAGAAATTCTTATGACTTGCTTTATCTGCTCATTGTCAGAACCCTTCATTTCAAAGAGCTTCCATTAATTAATCATTCAAATGACAAAACACTAGATTTACTTGGACTGAACATACACTCATGAATAATTTATTTTAAAATGACAATACAGTTGTCGCATTCCAAATAGCACATAATTAATTGCTTAAGCCGTGCCACACGTGCCATGCTTTGCATAAGTTGGTGGCTGAGGTTTGCACAGAGCAGCCTGGGTTCGAGGCTACAGATTAGATCTTTAAGCATTTCTGACACATTGAAATGCACCCGGAACGGATGCCAAGAAACAGGTGTTTAAACCCAATACATTTTTATTTATTTATTTGACTTAATATAATGTGACATTCCCCTCTGGACTCAATACTGGGGACTGTTCAGGCTTCAGAGTGGCAGAAAGGGTGCACTGATATGTAACCCAGTACACCTTACATTGTTTATGAGCCCAGCCCAGTATCAGGACCTGTAAAACTGTTGTTACCAGGAGGCATGAAGCATGGAGATGCTTAATTTTATTGGTATTATAAAAGCCTCACTGTCTATTATACCACCAGGTCCGTTTTACTCATGCAAATGGTTTTCTATAAATGTAAACAAACTTCTATAATGCTTGACCTTGTATTGTTTTTGTATGCAGTGTAATTTTTTTGTTGCTTTATATTTCTACTGTGTCCAACTTTTCTGTGACTACATTTTACTTTTGAAACTTTCCAGTTGAAACTCATCATACTAATGCAATTTCTTTAATCTTATTTTTGTTTTGACATTGATCACAAGTCAGTGCTAAAGTAACTCAATCAGTTCAATCTGATGCCTGCAACAATTACAAAATTACACACACCCCTTTTCTGTACCTCTTTTTTAGAGCCAGATTTCAGTGTTGCAGAACCGTATCGAACAGCTAGAGCAGCTTCTGGAGGAGAACCATCAGATCATCAGCCATATTAAGGACTCTGTGCTGGAGCTTACAGACACTGGTGCCATCTCGCCAAGTGGCCACCTTCCGTTCCGTAGTACCAACGGCTCCTGGGTGCTGCCCTTTGATGGCAGGTCCACTTCTCTCTCTGTCAAGCCCCAAGACTGCCAGTTTGCACCGGGCCACCATGGTCCAAGTGACCTGCAGGTGAGTCTTTTTAAAAAAAGCTTGGTTTTGAGAGAAGCTTGTTTAGCACCGCTGTGAAAATCACTTTGCGTGATTATGTTTGCCTTCAAATTAAACATTATATCATGTTTAACTCCTGTTTTCTAGATGTTGGATGTTTACTCTTTGCTGAGCTTTGATAATGTGGATGGAGGTGTCTGGAAGCAGGGGTTTGATATCACATATGAGCTCAACGAGTGGCACAACGAACCTTTGCAAGTGTTTGTGGTGCCTCATTCCCATAATGACCCAGGTGGGTAGTCAGTATTGATTTTTATGGACGTCTTTTGCGCTTGGTCCACTGACCTTTGGAATCGTGCATGCGTATATGGTGTGACAATCGTTAATGATTATAAATGCTGGTGGTATGACCTTTAATCAATTCAGTAACCAGTCATAATGGACACTAGAAATGTTTTATTAATTCAGTCTTTTTATATTTCAACCACTAAAGTTAACTATAAAAGCTAATAAAACAGATTTGTGCCCTTTCATTGGAATTGATTTACATGTCCTGATACACAAGCTGCTGCATTTCTTTTGCAACAATGTGGAGCTTAATACCTCATGGGAAATCTGTCGTACTGCTAATATTGATTTGTGAAACTCTTTACTAAACAGAACTTACAAAGTACTTTACAATAAAGACAAAAGAGAACAACATAAACATAAATGATCTGTTGTGATAGGCATTGCTATAACAGTTCACTCAATGTTTATCTGATGATTCCATTCCTGCCTTTTTATTTATTCTGGCTTGGGGTCTGAAGTCTGATCCAGGCTCTCACTATTGGCCATGAATGCAACACAAAGGAAGAAACATTCAGCTATTTTTTGTTTTAGTTTATTTTTCAGGTCTTTACCATGTAAAGCCTGGTAGGTCAGGACTAATGGTATTCAGAGAGGAGAAGCGTACACACTTTTTGGCAGAAGGTTCAGAAAAGTATTTTGTATGAACTGTAGTCGAGCCAAAGTGAACAATGCTTTTCAGACATAAATTCATAAAATCATGAATGCGTGTCCTCTAAAAGGGCTATCTATAAGGGATGCACATTTCTTTTAACTCCCATTCTATGGAAATGTAAAACACTCTCTTGGCTTCATACCAGCATGTCTTCATCCTATTTAATTAGACACTGTTATGAGCATGACTCTTTTTTTTTCATTAGCATTTTAACGTCTTGTTTTACATTTTAGTTTCAATCATGACAGGACAGGTTACACATGATTTATCAGGTCAAGTTCAATGTCGGACCATTACAGACAATTCACCTAATTTGCATGTCGTTCATACACACTCCACACAAAAATGCTTCACACTACTCATCTTGGAATCAAACCCATGACCTTCATGGAATGTAAAAAATTAGGAGCCAGTTCAGCTTCAGAACCCAGAGCAAACAGTTCATAATGAGCTCTAACTGAAACGCTGACCATAATGAGTTAAATGCAGTCTGTATATTAAAGCTGTTTTATTAAAGGGATTTATTTTCATTTACATTTTCACCATTTAGTGGATGTCTTTATCAAAAGCGATCTACAGCACTGTCACTTTGAGGTAATGCAGTCTAAGTCATTGGCCAACAGCCTGGCAGTGGTGGGACCCCAGTATCTCAACCACTAAACAACAACTAAAATGACTATACACAGCAATCATTTCACAGTGACAGTAAACTTTGATGCATGGTAAAGTAGGATGAGTACCTCACTTACAGAGATTCTATGTTTTTATTTTCTTTTTAAGGTACATTTATTGAACACCTACCCACTTATCAAACCTGTTAATCAAAAGTACACATTCGTGATCCAGCTGTAATTACATTGTTCTCTCCCCAGAATTAACATTCATTAAAATATCATTTACATCTCTCAGCAAGGCAGAACTCAATAAACATCAAAGCTTTAATCAGGTAGTGGTAGATCAGTGAACGGAATACTGGACTAGCTATTAAAAGGTTTGTAGTTCAAGCTTCACTGCTGCTAGGTTGAAAATAATTAGGATTTGGGCAAGGTTTTCAGGTGCTGGACAACTTGTGTTTACTCTTAGTGAAATAAACAGTTTTATACTAACTAAGAGTTCTCAAAGGGGTTTAAGTTTAGAATTATTTAGCAGCGAATCAGTGATTGTGGAAAATAAACATTGGGCTCTTTCATCATAGTGGTTTACTACAACAATTCCTTAATGTGCAAGAAACGGATGGTATTATGCTTTACTTGGCTAAATTCTCTTTTTACATTTGAAAAAACAGAGGAGAGACAATTATTTATTCGTTATTATTCAATATTGTGAATTTTTTTTTCATGCCTTGTTTTGTACTGTACTAGATGTAGTGAATATTTCATACCCACAATCAAGCTTGGATTAATAAAATAAACTTTAAAGATGTTAATATTAAAGCACTAAGTAAAATAGTAAGACAAGCTCTGACGAATACCCTTGATAATGTTCTGCAGAGACCTCCTGCATGTCCACAATTAACTGATCAACAAGTCATTGTTGGATTAATTCTGGAGTTTAAAAAATATAATTTTATCCTCCCCCCAGTAGCTGAAGTTTGATTCCAGTTGAGAGCACAGCTACAGTACAGAGTAAGAATGCCCAAACACAAGTACTAATCCCTTTGTGCATTTGTCAGAACTGTGCATGCATTTATTGAACTTAAATTATGAACTACAAAATTTTTATGCATTGATATTACAAGCAGTTTTTGAGTCCGAATGAATGAAACCCATGGATAAAATCTGCATCTGTGAAAACATTTTTAACCAAAATGATGTAGATATTTTACATAGTGTTCCATCTTCTAGTAACACTAGAATGTCAGGAAGAGCATGGTCAAAGCAGAAAAATAAACACTCAAAGCAGAACTTGGTCATTATTCTGAAAGTATGTCGTCAGTTGATCTAATAGTTGAAAATGTGAATACAACCTCATTCCAATCATCGATTCATCAAAGACTATGAACTTAACCGAATACATGTTTGCTGGTGGCTTTAACATGGTCTGACTGAGAGAAAATGGAAGGTGACTGTAGAAAAGTGATGCCATTTGTTAAAGATGGTGTAATTTGAATGCTCTAACACAGGTGCAAGGATGGTTCCTAATTAATCGATAATCATGTACTATGAATGCCAGGCTATATTGAACTGAATTGAATTAACTTGAAATCATTCAGAAAACTTTACCAGTTTATAAATAAATAAACCATGAACAATTTCACTTGGGCCACCAACCCACACGTGAAGAGCTATTTTGGAAGGGCAGACTTATGCTCACTTAACATAAAAATGCAATTTGCATGCTGACTGCTGCAACTAAATGTGGTGAACTCAGCAATGCTTCAACTTTCTGTCGCACATGAACAGTTCTGCCTCGTTTTTTATGCTGGCACAGGCATATAAACCTTTAATGCTGCATAGAAAGGTCTTTTTAATAATTGACATTGTAATAAATGTATCAGAGGACAACAAAGTTCTGTAGTTGATGCTGCACTATTTTTGTGCGCATTAAAAAAGTTTATGGTACAGTTGCTACGTTTCCTGCCAGGCTGCAGTCACTGTGAATGATGCACAATGGGATATAATAATCTCAAACCTGTTTTAAAGCATGTGAAAAGTTACCAAAAAGAAACAAACATGGAAATCTTCTGGATCAGTTCTTTTTAAAAAGATCATTGTTCAGACCACTTGATCTCATAAGCTGGTTTTACCAGACAAATGTTATTCATTCAGTTAGCCAAACAAGGTTTTTGAACAATAGTCCTTTCTGACATTTAATAGCTCATGACTGAAGTAATTCACACATTTTAACCAGTGTTTGAGAAGCTAGCCAGAATGTTGTGTGCAACTAGGCAAAATATATTTTACCTGACTCCAAAGCAAACCCTTAAATACATTTTGGAAACGTAAATCAAACATGGGGCACTACCAAACGTACCCTATACTCACCATTAAACACAACAGTGGCTATATTATGGCATCTTTTTATTTAAATCCAAGACTTAATGTGAACATAAAAGGTTGTTAGACAGAGTGTGTGAATAAAGCTGAAGAAATGTACTTTTAGTCTTACAAAACAAAAATCTATTTTAAAGTGATGTGTAGGTTTTCTAAAACATGCTCACAGTATGTTTTAGATGCCTTCTAAATGATCTTGAGGGCTATAATCAGAAACAGTCACTGATTACACTGCTGATTAATACTGTTTGTTTTCTCTTGCAGGATGGATTAAAACCTTTGACAAGTATTTTAGTGACCAGACTCAGCACATTTTAAACAACATGCTTGTTAAGCTTGCAGAGGACCCACGAAGAAAATTTATCTGGTCTGAGATTTCCTATTTTGTGAAGTGGTGGGAGAGTTTGGATGGTTACAAAAAAGAAGGAACGCGCAAGTAAGTGACAACAATTGAGTGATTAAAAAAGGGTTTGGATCAGTTTTAATTTTTCAGATCTGTAATAGGGTTTTATGTAATTCAATGCCTTACTAAACTTCCTTGACATGACAGACAAACAAGTACGTTGATATGTCTTGTCTCGACCTAATGGGCTCTAACTTATTAATCTCATGGAGATCAATCTCAATTTTCTGTGAACATTAAATAAATAAATAAAAAAAAAAACATATGTTACTATATATTTTGCAGACCCTAGTCATGTACAAGGAGATATTTACTTGATGACATTTGTGCCTGTCGGCTATTTACAACTTCTTGGTAATGTAAAACTCCCTTCACATGATGTGCAGGAGAAATGCTTTGTACTGGCTGTGCCATTGTTCTTATCAAGGGGAAACCTTAAGCATTGCACACTGTGCAGATGTGCCACATCCTGTCGCGGCTTTCAACATTCAATCCTGCTGACCTTTTCAAAGCGCCCCAATGAGAATTTGTTCATATGACGTAGAGAGATGGAAAGAACAAGCCTAGCATGGAGAAAAATCACTCTTCCAAAAAGCCCAAACAAAGTCATTTACATCCTTGGATGTGATATAGTGACTATGGTGGCACAAAAAGTGGTCGGGGTAGCTCTCTAGCTTCCACAAAACTTCTTATACATTTCCTTTGCCATCCAACAAAATAGTTAAAAACGGTTCTACTGTTGTCTCACAGCGAGAAGGTCCTGGGTTCGGTCCCCAGATGGGATAGTCCTGGTCAATTTTGTCTGGATTTTGCACGTTCTCCCTGTGTCAGTGTAGGTTTACTCTGGGTGCTCCCACTTATTAAATTAAACGAGTTTCCTCCCACAGTCCAAAGACATGCAAGTGAGGTAAACTACAAAATTGTCCATGACTGTGTTTGATCAACTTGTGTATCTTAATAAATAAACAAATAAACAAACCATGGTATTAAAAATGGAGTGCTGTTTTAATTCTTTTCACCCCTTCAGCAATGTTATTAAGGTTTTTAACTGTCTGTATCTTTTCTGAAGCTGATGTAACACAGAACTACTATATAAATATGCATTAAAGGTTTAATAGTACACTTTGCCCTGTATAGTGTTTCTTACTATTTTTTGGAAGCACATTATGTAGCTTCATTTGACTCCCTGTGGAAAAAAATACCTAGAGTAGATTTTCCTCACCTGATTAGATGTGTATCTGAAATCGTTTTCCAGGCTGATCAAGGGAGGGCAACTGGAGATT
>JAYDZF010000001.1:9420447-9432958 GCA_034509105.1 Microcambeva barbata
GAGGCTTGAGAATACCCTGGATTTGCTATGCACTACTGCTATGCAAGCCCAATGGCAATGCAGCCTAGAAGTAAAAGTACTGAAAGCTGATTTGGAGGGAGATTCTAAAACTTTAGGAATCACCATCACTGCAACAATATATCCACTAAATTAATACTGTTGAATTGTTACCACTTCTCCTCCATAATTGGGTACAGTAAATGTGTAAAAAATCATTTGTTATTGACTTGAAACTCTTGAGGAAACATTTGTGATATGTTGCCTTCTATTTTCATTAGTTGACTGCAAATAATGGCATTTTAAACATCTTTTTAGGGAAGCTGAGAAACAACAATTTAGATGTCTTTAATATAGACCTATTTCTAAACTGCTATTCATAAGTAAAATTATTAAGAGTTCACTTTTACTAGTTCTGTGGAAAGAAGTGAGCACTCTTTATTTATGCTAATTTATTTTCAGTTTCCATCACAACACAAAGACTGCTCAAATAAAAAGTTTTGATTGACATTTGTATGCACAGCTATTATGGTAAAATATGTATTGGTGCTGTCAGTCATCATAATTGTTTAGACAATTAGGTGGAAACATTGTTTTTATAGTAAGTAGAGCATTGCGTGAATTTATTTCAATTCCGCTCCATTATGTCAACTGTTTTAATCACCTGCTTTTAGATCCAGCCACGCAGATACTTCAAGAAACTGCCATTGCAGGCCAACTTCTACCCCATGTCAACCATGGCCTACATACAAGACCGCCAGTACCGTCTGACCCTTCACACAGCCCAGGCCCTGGGGGCCAGCAGTCTCTCTAATGGTGAGAACAGAGACCTTGTGAAACACAGTGAAGGAAGTATCGAAGTGTTGGCTAAAAACATCACACCCATATTATTAAGAGTACAAAGCTCCTAACTCTCGTTATGTCCTCCTCAGGTCAGTTGGAGGTTATTTTAGATCGTAGATTGATGCAGGATGATAATCGGGGTCTAGGACAAGGTCTGAAGGACAATAAGAGAACCGCCAACCGCTTCAGGCTTCTGCTCGAAAGGAGATCCAGCAATAGCCGGGTGAGTTACAATACCTTTATTTGCTTAAACAATTTGAATGGCAAATTTCTTCTTACTTTGGTGCTCCTGCATTACTTTAAGACTCATCGATACACATAAAGAAAGCTGTTTAAAATGTTCAAAACATTTTTATGTCGTTATTTATTCATGATATCAGTACTATAATTTAGCAAATGTACTTGAACTTTGATCACAATTAGGAGTAGTATTCACATTTACCATAAAGTCTCTACAACAATAAACACCTACTCTGATCCTTATTGTAATTAAAGTAGTGTTCATGACGATAGGCATTAAATTCATGACATTTGTCTTCCTCTCTGTAATTATGTATCTCTCACTCCCACTTCTCACTTCCTCCTTACTGCATGCAGCATGTTGGCTTTTATGCCAAATTCAGACACATGATAAATAAATTCATCGCCTATGTTTTAGGAGAAGAAATGAATGAGGTAATGTTACCCTGTCAGAACAGTTTATGCCATAGATCCTATTAGTAAATGGTAGAATCTCCACCTCCTGTTTTCTTTCTTTATTTGATATTACAGATTTAATATCTATCTTTTTAAAGGCAGGATAATGATTAGTGTTTCCCTTCTGCTCCTTGTGATTGCTTGGTTTTATGAACATTTACAGTAGCTGACAAGCTGATTGTCAGGCTGTACTTACGATAATATAGCATTTGGGATCTAGCTGTAAGTTTGTGAACCCTCATATGGTGGTATTGCTTGTGACATATAGCCACCCTCTCTTAAATAATAAAAACATTTGTGAATGAAGGGACATTTTCCTTTCTACATTTACAGTTGTAGCTGGTATATTTGTTTTGTATTGCAGGCTAACTCGTGGACCAGATCTGGACCTCGAGTGTAGTTTTTCAGATTTAATTATGTATCAGGCAATTCATTCACAGATATTTCTAGTTGTCCTTCACCATTAGTACCACTAGGCAGTTGTAATTACCTTATAATAGCATGTAATTACTCTAGCTTATTCAATTCTCTCATGCACATGTTTCAACAGTCATCATAGCTACTCTAACTGTTGTTACGATGTGACATCCATTCAGATAATGGATAATAATCCTGTCATTTAATCCAGCCATTTTGAGAAGTGACGTTCTTTAAATTGGGTTCTGTGTGTGTTTTTAATAAGAGCTGTCAAGTATTAAAGTGTTTCAAGAAAAAAAAATATTTTATCACAATCTGGTAAAATGAATTTAGGATATTGTGGAAATTTGTGGATTTATTTTGTATTGCTCGTGTCATACAGTCCCCAATCTACTAAGTGAAGAGCAGTTGTGTGTAGTATGTAGAATTGTGATTATATTCCTTAATAAAATAGCATTTTATGTACTGTAGAGTTATACTGTAAAACATCTGAGACCAAGATGAATTATTTTAGAACTTTTAATGTGACCCACCTTTAATGAACGGGAGTTTGTAGAGGCTCTCTCCAATCAATTTACTGGTCAGGACTTGCTTAAGGTTGCAGCCTTAGTGAGATCCCTAGAAGGCACTGACTCAGGGTCAATCGATCGACGTGTACACTGGGTAAATTTAATATATCATCCTTATAGCCTGGTTATGCAACCGCTGAAGGTCTGTGCTTCTTCGTACTCTCTGGCTGGGCTCTAAGGTGGGAGTAAGGATGATCAACGGGGAAAAAAACTGAAATATGAATACTAAACACACAACTAAACGCAAACTTCTTTATTGCACCAGCTGCCTAGACCTGACAGCTGGATCAATTCTTCCTGGCTCACTTAAATACTTCAAGAAAAAAAAGTTTATGAAAATAGAATCAATGAAAGCTGATGTTTACCTATCTGCCCCACTTAAAAAAAAGCCTTCTGGGTATAGCTTGCACATTAAAGGATGCCAAAAATGGACCTCCTGAGTATTTAAACTTTCACTAACATTAATATAAAGACTTATCTTCCCGATCTGATGCTCAATGGAAAAGTAATCAAAATTGTAGAAAGCATAAAAACTCTCATTTATTCCAAATATAAAAGAACTAAAAAGTGAATGTGCCAGAAAATCTATTCTAGTGCAAAATGAGGTGCTGCTGACTTCCATCTGCTTCTTTATCTGTATAGAACGCTAATACTAGCAAAACTAGATTATATAGGCTTCATATAAGGCTCAGCCAGAGAATCAAAATCCAATTTCAATACAATCCAGCCAAAGGGCATCAGCCTCTCACTGAGAGAGCATGCCACACCCCCCTTACCAACGCACAAGAACCTTCTTTCAAAATCAGACTTTTAAAACCATCATAATTAACACAATAAGAAACCCAAGGGGACAAAAACATCATGCTCATCAACCAACAAACCATAAAATGTGATTAACACATGTACAATACGACCTTTCAGAATACAAATCAAACAACATAGAAACCCCTTAAGACTAACTAGTCTCCAGGAACAACACAAGTTAAAGACCTGGACATTTTAAACTTGTATATCAAATCTAAAGGGGTGAAATTCCTACACGATGGGACGTCTGTTGTTATTAGCTGTATTGTGAGTGCACTGAAAAGATGGAGTGCCCGACATATAAACAAAGAAAGCCCAAGATTAAATATGCCTGAAACAATAAGAGAGACCCTCAATCTGGATTCTCAGCAATAAAACTGAATACACATATATAAGACGGACCCTTGTAAAAAAATTATACTAATAAAATAAAAATGCTGCCCTCTGCATGTGTGTCTAAAAATAGAGATATGTAATGAAAAATAAATGAAGAAATGAATCGGGTGTATGTCAGGTTTCTGGTTGGGCCATTCCCAAACTTGGAACTATAACCTTGTTTGTTTGTTCTGGACTTTTAAAGATTAAAACCTTGTCCTGTAATGTGTGCCACCCTGCTGACTTAATATGGGGTTAATCACTTTAAGAATGGGATCAGCTCATTCTGAACATAACCACATACCCAGTTTAGGAACATTTTCACTTTAATGCAACCGCATTGTTTTACTATGAATTTAAAATAATTTATCTTGGTCTGATTTTTTGACATCACACATCCTGCTGTTCTAACAGTGGTGTGCATTTTATTTACTGTATCTAAACATGCTACTTCCACAGGCTGCTGATAAGGGACCGGTTAGCTTCCCCTCTCTGCTGAGTCATATCACGTCTGCCATCTTAAACCACGAGGTGATGGCACTGCCAGTCATTCCAAAAAGCAGTGGCATACCACCCCTTCATACCTTCTCCCCACTGGGTAATGCAGTACCCTGTGATTTTCATCTGCTTAACCTCAGGAGCATCCAGGGCCAGGTAATTTGTACATTTAATGATATATCTCAGTGGGCTTATGGTCACTTTTAAACAAAAATAAGATTTCTTGTTAATTCAGCACAAAGTGCAAAGACTTTGAAACTCTAAGTCAGGCTTCATTTAATTTATTTACATATTCTGAGTGAAGATGAAGCTCTGAGGAGAAAATATTGTCTTCAGTTTGTCAACAAATAATGAGTGAGAATTAGTGTAAATGTTTAAGAACATTGTTCCTCAAATAAATATATGATTGAAGATATTTTGAAGAAGCCTCTGGGCTCTGAGGCCTCTGGGATGAGGCATCACATGTTCTGCTGAAATGGTCAATGTTATTGGGATGTGTTACAGACCTGATATAAAAATATATGGACATTATCAAAGTAAACAGCACTGACCAGACTGTCTGTAAATACAATAAATGTAAGAAAGTCTTAGGATTATGCATGTGAGACAGTGTGGAGTCCAGGTCTCCTTCAAAGCAGCTTCTCCAAGAACTTTGGGGGCTGATTTGGATCCATTTTCATTTAACTACCCAGATTCTTATTTGGGACTACTGTATAGAGTCGACTTGATTATTTTTACCTTCCAAAGTAGTTCAGAGAAATGTTTTTGTATAGCGTGGTTTATAATAGAGAGGGTCTGTGTTGCTTTACTGCATCCAGGACCAACATCAAGTCGAGGGTTAGAGTATTGGATTCAGAAAGCTTTGTACTTCTGTGATCAGCTGCCTCTTGATGGGCTCACCATCCAGCATGAATTGTAATTGCAGTGGCTGTGAAGAACCCTTACTCAACCGTTTCCGCCCCTACAGACACACAGCCAATCATGTCAATGTAGGCTCTCGACCGGTCAATAGCAGGGGTGGTGTAGTGTAGTAGACAGCTGTGCTTTCTGTTTACTTTTTTTATTAGCAGCTGCATTAATTTGATTCCTGGTCAAACATCTGGTTTCTCCAGCAACCAGTTAGGACTGGGCTGTTTACTTGATATACTTATTTTCAAATAATTAAGTATGCACCAAATGATGTTACTCATATTGAAATTGCATTTTTACATTCTTTTTTATGATGTCACTGATTGTATTTTATTTATTTTTTATTGTTATTTTTATTAGACTAAGATCATTCTGTTGTGTTTAAGCTGTTCATTTCTAAGCTGTTAGAATAATACAAGCATGGTGAGGTGAGGTGGGGAGTTTAAATTCCAGCATAACTGTGTGTGGGTTGTTGTTTACAGGATACTAACTCTCCCTCGCCCTACACGGCCCTCCTGGTGCACCGGCTGGGGTTTGACTGTGGCTTGGAGCAACAGAATCTTGGATTCAACTGCACCACCACAGAGGGGAAGGTTCGTGTGAGAGCAAAAGCACTTATACTATGAAATATTGAAGGTTGACGTTAAACAATTGTTTGTGTTTATTTCAGAGTACATTACAGGAATTATGACAAGTTGCCCTGTTTTTCTGTCGTCCCTTTTTTGCATCTTCCGTAGATATAACATTATCTTATTTAAACTGGGGCACTTTGTGGCATGACATTTACCATTGTAGCCACTTTGCTGCTCTTAACACTTTCACACTTAAGTGGTAATAATGTACAACAAAAGCTCTGCAGCGTAACACTAACACTACTGGACTTGTTTCTTCATACACACACCCTGTCACTACACATCACATACATATTAAATTGATTAAAAATGCCCTCAATGTGGCTGCACCTTGTATCATGCAGCTAGTACCAGTCTTACACTGGCCAAGTAATATCTGGTTAATGGCGGTCCGGTGGAGCTCCATTTCCACTAATGGTTGGAGTATAGAGCAACAGATGGACTGTTCAGCTGTATAGTTCATAAATGGCCAATATTTGTTTTTCTAGTTTGTGCGTGCTAGCAAAAACAAAAGTATTATATGTGTAATATGAGAAGCTATGGAGCAGATTAAATCTGCTACCGTGCCACATTGGGCTTAATTTCTAACATGCTTTCAATACCTAATGCACATCATCACCAATCATTTCTGCACCATTATGCACAGTCAGTATCTACGAGTGTTCTCCTGAAGGTTTCACACTCTATTTTAAGATTTTGAAATACATGCATGATCACCTTGCTTTGCAATGGCGTCATACCACTTTAACCCATTGGAAGCCAGACCATTTTTCCTTAACTGAAAATAGGAGGCACATAAAACCGAACAAATAGATCACATGGAACACATTTCTGAATTAGCTTGTGGCAGGTATGTCACAGAGGGGTTTTTTCAGGTTGATGCCATCAGCACCCCTGCTTTTACATCATCATCACATGAAGTTATTCTCATCCTTAAATCTTCTTTGAGCAGCCAAAAAAAGTTCAGTTGGTACCTAAATCAGACTATAATCTCTCTCGGACATGACCACTGACTACTCCTGTAGAACTCGTTTCTAACTCCTGTAGAAACGTATTAACATCACCGCTCCGGTTCCAAATGAAAGTTAACCTGCAGATATCAAAGAGTGAAATGGTGTTTGGGGTAAAAAGCAAACCTGGAATTTACAATATTGCCTGCTCTTACAAATATTGCCTTTTTGATTATGAAATTCATATTCATGCAAAAGTATTTCATGCCTCTAATGCTCTAATATGCATATTATGTGCTTGTGGTTTCCAGCTGGCCATTTCTGGGCTTTTCCGGGGTTTGGACCTAAAGCTGCTGCAGCCCATGTCTTTGACATTAATGTATTCAGAACCTCCCCTGTCAAACAGCTCTGTTATCAGCCTGAAGCCAATGGAGCTTTCTGCCTTTAAACTGCAACTCCACTAGGCCTCGTCACACTGGAGCTGCACAGCATCCAGGGGCCGCGTGAAATAACTGAACGTGTTTGGAGTTTTCCAGACCGTGGAAGGATCATCGTGACTGAATGTGCCCGGGAAACTCCAGATGAACACTGAGGTTGCTCATTTTCTCCTAAAAGACTTTTATTACATGTGATTCTGCTGGTGCAGATACAGCAGCTGTTCCACAACTGATGGGTTATGAAGAATGTTTGAACTTTTTTATGCTTTACTGTTAAATAAGAGACAAGTGATCATATGCTTTTTAGATATGGATGCTTAATGAAGATCATTAAAACCCTTCGCTGTCCTGGCTGGAGGCACAGATTTCACTTCTTCATGATCCTGTTGCTGACGTCTTGGGCTTCTTACTGTGTAGCTGTCTCTGGCTTTTTTTATGAACCAGTGGGGGCGAGTGCAATGTAAAGCTGGTTTTGGAGTCATTCTTTGTGTCTCCATTCTGCAGAAACTCTGCTTTGAGCCGTTTTCCTTTTTCAGATTAGGATCGACTGTCCTTCTTGCTATAGCCGCATGTTTTTTGGGGAACGTCAGCCTGACTGTCAAGCCAAGCTAATGGACTGCGCTTAGACCTGGTTGGGTTCTCTCTCTTCCTTTCATCTTTGCTTTTGCACCAGGATTGTTTGATTTCTGTTTGTTATTGCAAATGCTGCTTCCTCTGACTGAATTCATGGACCATCTACAGTTTGGTTCGCCCCTGGTGTGTAGTATCGTCTGCTACAGATAGTGTAGTGTACTCAATAATATGCAGTAAATAATACCTCTCATATTTGACATATGAATATTGGAATGTGCAATATAATATGTGATCGTTAGAAGATGTTGTGGGTAATGAGTGAAGAATGTGTGTTCACTGCATTTATACTGTTTATACTGTTTATAATATGAAGCCTGGTTTATGCTTTATTGGGACTGCCCATGAGAGCCACCTGAAACATGGTCTTTGTTTTTCTAAACACGAGACTCTTAGTTGAGAAGTGATGCACAAAGTTCATTTAACTTAATTTTACCCCCACCTGAATAAAAGCCCTCTTACAAATTTTATATAGGTCAAAGCTGTCCACCTGTCTATGCTAAATGTAGTGACATTTCAAATCTGAACAGAACATACTGAGAGATACAGCAGAGATGTTAATGCAGTAACCCACAGCTTCAAAGAAGCCGCAATCCATTACACTAGCACATCACTGCTGAGATCCAGGTTCAAATCGGCCAGCCAGAAATCTACACAGACCAGATTCTCTATGTGGGGTCAAAGCCCTGCAATGAATTGCCTTCTTGTCTATTTTTTTTTTGCTTTACATTCCATGTTTCCCTGTGAAACTCAACCAACCACCACCTTGACTGGGACAAAGTTGTCAATGAAAATGAAATAAATGAAATTCTGCCAAAATGTACTGCTTTACTTACCTTTTTAAAGAAAATCCAAAACTCAACAAGTAGCTTCACTTGAACGACCAGGTTAAATTCTGAGATGTTCTGAGACTATCTGGTCACTTATAACCTGTTATAACAAACAGCAATACGAGGTTAGAGCTTGTGAGTGCATGAAATACACAATGTTTGACTAACTTTGCTTTTTGTTGCAGCTCTAAGGCTTTTCTGTCAGGGTTTTCAAAAAGTCATTGACATGCATCTTAATCCAGTTAAAAACTTATCATTAAAGAACATCATTCTTTTTGTTTACTACCAAATACTTCCAGATGGAAGCAGAAACCAGGCTTCAGGTATATTATTGACTTTAGGAATCAGTATTCTATAGGAGTAGTGAATGCTCCTGATGTCATCTGATGTGAGTTCAGCCCGAGGCGTTTATCCCGTGTCTCAGCATGGGTGGAGATTAAAGATTGTTCTAACTACCAGCACTGTGCTGAGGAGAACATTGACACAACCGATGCATTGTAAAGTTCCATTCCAGCAAGTCCCGAAGTCTGTTCATCGAGTTTATCTGATGCATTCCCTCAACCTGATTTACTCATGTGTGACTCTGTCGTTCCGGTGGGGCCTGCATTAAACTGCCAGGAGGGAGCTGTCTGCTGAGGAGCTTTCCTTCAAGTTCCCACTGATTTTCTTTTTCGCTAAGCGATTTTATATGGCGCGCCCTAAAATAGCTCGTTCTTTAGAGACTCAAACCTATAAATGACTGTGAGAGCTGTGTGAAGATGAGCTATCAATGCTGTAAACCAGAGGTTGGTAGCACTCATCAGACCTCTAGGAGAAAGTTATCACTGTTGCCTTTATCTATGCTACAGATGCTCTAGGACTGATCTGATCACTATTACAGTTCAAAAGTGTCTCATTCTAGATTTTAATTCTATCCCTAAGCAAACCTGGTTAATTATGCTAAGAGGCCATATACTGTAAAAGTTTTTAAGCTTGCCTCTACTAAAGCTGTGAAAAAATGTTTTCTGGACACCACAAATGTTTTTTAATTATTGGTGGACATGACCGTGTACTCTTTTTGTTAGCTGTTTGGACAATTACTTGGACTATTAATCATTTGTGTAGTATGATTGATGCTTTTTGGATATCTACATTTCTTCTGTGTCCATTTCTCCTGGAAGAAAGTTCATGAAAATGCATAAAATGCAAAGTAGCTAAAGTTGACGTTCAATAAACATCAGTCATCAGTCAATATATTGTTCTTCTATTTAGTAGTGGCATTGTGCCACAAGCAAACCTTTTATAAAATAACAATAGATTTACAATTCATGCAATTGAGAGCATTAAAGGGCTTGTTAACCCGGGGCAGGCTGAGATGTGGCCAATACCTTAAACAATGTTACTGTGGCAACACTTTCCAAACTGTTTCTGTCTATAACATTTAAAAACTGCTTTGTTAGATGTGAAACAAAAGTCTTAATGTTGGCATGTGAGCTTTAATGTTTGTTTATTAGGATTCAAACATGTTTTAAATGTATGACACTAACGGTAGTTGTGGGAGGAAACTGGAGCACCCGGACTAAACCGTGGCCACCCCACTTGAGGATTGAACCCGGGACTACACCCTTTGCCAACACAGTCTTTAAACTTCAGTCATGAAAAACAATGAGGAGAGTATGGGACAGTTTAGTGTGTGTCTGCATTGATGCTTCATTTCTCTACTAGAACTCCGAGGATTTCCAGGGTGAGGCAGATAATTAAGAAAAACATAGGGACCGAAAACTTGGACTTCATCCTTAAGCCTGCCATCCTTACCTTGAGACTGCAGTATGCACAGCAATTGCGGTATCACATATGTACTGAATATCCTCAGAGATCTAAATAATTACACGCATAGACAGTAATCTTTCAGTCCCTAAATGCATCAGGCTGTATGTTCTCAGTACGTAGGCAGGGGGCAGTAGTTGACTGCGCGGTGTAATTTTGAGCCCTGGCTGGAGATCCCCGGTATGATGCCCTTTTCATCTACCACCCGCAATGTAGCAGGAGAACAATAATGCATCCTGTCTGCTGTTTATGTTCTATGAAAGTCTATCTAGCGGGAGGAAAGAACTTTAGGATTTGTGCTCATCTCCCTCCAGTCTAATACAGAAGAGATGATCCTCTACACATCAGAGCCAGCTGTGGTTCCACTGGAAGAACATGAGGAGCTCTCTGAATCTGAATTCAGTGACAACAGATTATTTTTATTACAAAACTAATCCTGCTATAATTTGTGAGTTCATTGTTTTGGTTTCTCCTATTAGGGGTCGCCAAAGCAGCTTGCGCTCTGCATTATTTGTTTGCTTGGATGCCCTTCCTGATACAGCCCTCCTTTTTATCCTTTTAATCAATATGTACAAGGGCACTACAATGCACTGGTTCCGTGCACCCAGCCATCAAATGGCAACACTGAGTTTAGAACCAGGCAGTTCAGACTCTCTGTGCTAGTGTGCTAGCAAAACACTGAGTTAGAACCAGGGAGTTCAGGCTCTAAAACAACTTCTCCATCTTTAATGGTTAAAATAATAAGGCAGCATAGTTATATATCATATATGAATGATGTATTTTTGTTTTATGTCACTAATATTTGTTACTCAGTCCAGGATCAGCTTGACTCAGGGAGCATAAAAAGTAAATGCCACACATGGGTAAAGAAACTAAAGCTACACCATAATTCTTCAGAGAAACCAAAGTAACTGATCAGCTAATGTGTGTTGCTACAAAAGTGTCTTATCAAAATGATTTTGTGAAATATTGAAGCTAGTGCAATATACAGATTTAAATTTGAGAGGAAATAAATGGCTCTATGCCACAATATTATTGCACAAGCTGGCTAATCCTTTGCTGTGCATGCCAAAGCTTTTTTTATGCTAGTTAGTCTGACGGCTTTTTAAAAGGTTTCAACTATCACAGATTTCGCAAAAACTGAATATAAGTTTTACAAATATATAATTGGTCTAGTGGTTTCAAAACTCTTAAAGTTTAAATGTTTTGGACAAGTAAATTGGCCGGGGGTTCCATTTTTGTTATCTACTGCCGAAAAAATTAGTAGGTTGGTTGGTGACTTGCATAATAATGATTCACAGTCAGGAATTGAAGGAAGGAAGTGACATTATAAAGTATTTTATTGTTCAAACATCAGAAAAACAAACCCTTCCAACACAGCATATGCATTAATGTGAATGTGTTTGGGTCGGATATTGGGTCAGATGAAAGCGGCTGTATAATATTAGTGTTAGCTATGAGCTAATTCTTTTCACAGAAAGCTCTGTGATGATTTGAACAGTACTTACATTTAGAATTCCTGGATGTACGTAGGTAGATGCTTACCTGTGTAAACATTGGAGGAGAAATCACATTTTTGTTGCAGTGGCTGATGCTAGTTTCAGGTGAGGAAGGCTGATTGTGAATCTGCTCCAGGCACTCAAATCTTTATTAAGCACACTCCCTATCCAATCAGACTGGCTTCTAAAACAGATGGAGAAAGCAGCAGCAGCAGATACAGTCTTGTGGTTCTGAAGAAATAATACAGCAGTCTGGGACCCTGAGAGAAACTGATGAGATCAAGCTGTTCAGATACCAACAGTAAGCTGAGGTGGTGGGCAAAGTTAAGTAAGCACATGTCTATACTGTATGGATTTTGTGCTGGAATGAAGAGTGTTTAGTCAGTGAACGATGGCACCATTTTTGGGTCTTTAAACATCAATAGTGTTTGTCAAAATTGACTACAATTGTATCCGAGAAAGTGAATAGATTTTTTTAGCAGATAAAAGAAATGACTAATCATGAAAAGTGACCTTTGCTTTAACTCTAAGCTAACATATGGCAAATCATTTAGGTATGAATTAAACAACAGTGTTAGGGTTAATTATGTTTTCTTTAAACTGTTTTGCTCCTGATTAT
>JAYDZF010000001.1:9618740-9631285 GCA_034509105.1 Microcambeva barbata
GTGTGTGTGTGTGTGATAGAAAGAGAGAATCAGAGTACAGAGTAATTTAGTGTAAATGCATACTGCTGACAGTTTAAGAAGCACAGGGTACAGATAAAATGTGTGAGAAGATATAGTAAATTAAAAATCATTCCACAATGCTGCCACCGTGGGAAAACAAGGGTAAGCTTTAACAGATTAATTTATTGAGAAAAAAAATGATAGAGCTTTGGTGTCTAAGAGAAAAGATTTATGTCACATCATGTAGAAGCAGCTGAGAAATGTTGGCATTGTTTGATATCTACAGGGAAACCAGTGGTTTGGTTTCTATTTTTAAAATATTTATAGTTGCGTTCACTTTTCAGTTCTTTAATGAGTAAGAAATACTTTTAAGGGATATATCTGTCATGGTAAACCTGGGATTTAAAAATGCTTCACATTACTAAAAATTTAGAGGCTGCAGTGCAAGAAAGATCTTCCTAAACAAAATTCTTTCTGATTACACAGACAAAAAAGTTTAATGTACATCGTACAGCTTACAAGATATAGTCATTTCCCTGGGGCAAACTAAAAAGGCCACCAGCTGTACACAAGACCATTAATGGTTAAATAATGCAATTGAAAAAACTCAAGAATTACAAAAAATGTATCAAAATAACTGAAGAAAAACACGTCTTAGAGCATCATATATGATTATGACCTGACATATGAATAACATGTTTACAGTCTTTAACTTTACATCTATAATTCTTAAATCCATATTCAGATACCACAGTGTAAATGCTCTCATATTTGCTTCTTTCACCTTTAAATGTCAGCCTAGTGCCCCTTAGGCACTGACTTCTCTTTCACTTTATAAAATGTCTAATGTGAGTGATTGATGGATTCTAAACTATGAAGATGCCCATTCAGAAAAGTTGCCATATCCAAGAAAAAAGCGATTTGCTAGAATAAAAGGACACAATTACCCCCAGGGCAGAAGAGTAAAGAATGTATAAAATGAAGTTTTCAGCTGCCAATCGATTTCTGAATGCTTGTCTCCTCACTTCACAGAGGAACTAAATGGCACTCATAAGCCACTTATAAGCTTAGATTCTGGGTCAAAGCTCAGAATGTTACTGTGTGCTGGAATTTAAAAACACAGCACCGACAATTCTTAACATCTTTGCCTATATCTGTCTTATATCTATCTTTTCCATAAGACAACATAAGTTATTCCATAAGTTAAGTATTCCATAAGTTATACTTAAAAGTGCTATTAGAAGTTTTCATCTTTCCCTATTTGTCTTTTAGAAGCTGGGACCTTGGTGATACAATGGAGCCATCCAGTCCAGTGGATGCCCCCAGAGCTTCCATGCCAGATGAGTTGTGCCATCCTTTTTCCAAGTTTTCTGAATGGAAGTTTAAGCTGTTCCGGGTTCGTTCAATTGAAAAAGCCCCTCTGCCAAGTGAACCTTTTAAGGAGAAGGAAAATGCAATGTTAAGGGTGGTAGAACATCATCAGGACTCGAGCAGTCCAGGAAGCATCATGAAGCTCTGTCTTGGAGGCAAAAACAAGGAGAATGTAGAGGGTCCAGGACGACAGATTGATTTCAAGCTTCAAGAAATTGACACACACATGGAGCATCTCAGGTAAATGAACAATGATTGGGATTAGTTTTATACCAACCAAATTAAATTATGACCACCTACAGGTGATGTGAATAACAATGATTATTTCTTCATCATGGCACCTTGTATGGGGGGGGGGATATATGAGGCAGCAAGTGAACATGAACAATTAGAGTGTTCAGTATCCAATAAAGGAACCAGCAACATGGCTGGGCAAGGATCTTTGAGTGGGGAGTGAATGGTGGCCAGTGTGATCCAAACCAATTGATGAGCTACTTTAGCTCAACTGCTGACAGTGGACATAATGTCCGTGTTTATTGGTCAAACAAAGATTTTTAAACTGTTTTTAAATCATATAATAAGTATTTAAGCATGAAATAAAAGTTAATATCTATCCCTTTTAGGTCTTTTTGTCGCTTATGCGGCATACTTCTGAGAAAAGCAAAAGGCCCAGAACATGAAGTCCAGGGAGACCTTGATGATTCCAGCAGAAATACCCTGCGCAAGATGGGTTGCAAAGCTGTCAGATGGTCTGAAGTCATTTTAAAGGTTTTTAAGGTGGATGTGAGTGGTGACATGGAAACCATTCACCCGGCTATGTTCTGTTATCATTGCTGGACAGTTGCTATAAGAGGAGGGGGGTTCTGTAGTTTCACAAGGACTCAGGTGCCTGTATGGAGACCCCACTCCTCAAATTGCTTGCTTTGCTACCCTAAGATTAAAAAACTTCAACGAAGAGGAAGGAAGAGGAGCAAACCGCTACATAGTACACACATCCTTCCCAAAAAGACAAAGAGAGACTCACCATCATCTACAGTGGGCACTAGAGTGTGGAGGCAGACCACAGACAACCCAACAGCTGTAAATTTTAAAACCTGGGTAAAGCCAACTGCTCAGAGAAATCTTTGGGTAAAGAATATCACTCGTTGCCAGAGAGATCACCTCAGCTGCAAACTCCTCGCAGATGATCTCCCTAAAGACTTTGTGAATGCTATTGCCTGCCAAGTTTGTGATCATCTGTTGTCTGACCCGGTTCAGTCCCCTTGCCAGCACCTTTTCTGTCGTACCTGTATAAAGAAATTCAGCCTTGCCCTGGGCTCTCAGTGTCCTACATGTGGACTCCTTTTTAATCCCTCTGATCTGAAGAGTCCCACCAAAGCATTTACTTTTATCCTCCACTCCCTTCCTTTGCTCTGTCCAAGAGAAGGTTGTGGGGAGTGGGTTAGGTTTGACACCTTTGGAGACCATTGCCTGAATCACTGTTTCGAAACCAACAATGAAAGAGAAGAGTGTTTTACAGAGCAAAATTTGGATGGATTTATACCCGTCAACAAGGGTGGCCGTCCTCGGCAGCACCTGCTCTCACTAACAAGAAGAGCACAGAAGCACAGGTTAAGAGACTTAAAGAATCAGGTGAAGGCTTTTGCTGACAAAGAGGAAGGTGGAGATGTGAAATCAGTGTGCTTAACACTGTTTTTACTGGCTCTTCGGGCAGGAAATGAACACAGACAAGCTGATGAGCTAGAGGCCATGATGCAAGGTAAAACTGTAAAAAAAAATCTTAAAAGATTCTTATTAAAACAAGTGGCAAAGTTTTTGAAGAAGCCTTAACATCTCAAAAGACTATACCTCACCTAATTAACCTACTTAACACCACCATTATTAATGCTTTATTTGAATTGTTTTTCACTTTTCACTGCCTTTTTTTCAGGCAGAGGTCTTGGCCTTCATCCAGCTGTGTGTTTGGCGATACGAGTAAATACCTTCCTCAGCTGTAGCCAGTATCACAAAATGTACCGTACTGTCAAAGCCACAAGTGGACGCCAGATCTTCCAGCCCTTACACACTCTTCGTAATGCTGAGAAAGAGCTTCTTCCTGGATTTCATCAATTTGAGTGGCAGCCAGCATTAAAAAACGTTTCCTCCTCTTGGAATGTGGGTATCATAGATGGCCTTTCCGGGTGGACGATCTCTGTAGATGACGTTCCAGCAGATACCATTTCAAGAAGATTTCGTTATGATGTTGCTCTTGTGTCAGCTCTAAAGGACTTAGAGGAAGACATCATGGAAGGACTGAGAGAGAGAGGTATAGACGATATCACATGTACCTCAGGCTTTACTGTGGTGATTAAGGAGTCATGCGATGGCATGGGAGATGTCAGTGAAAAGCATGGAGGTGGACCGGCTGTCCCAGAGAAAGCAGTGAGATTTTCCTTTACCATCATGTCCATCACATTTCAAGCTGAAAACGAGGAAGAAGCGGTCACAATCTTTCAGGAGCAAAAGCCTAACTCAGAGCTCTCCTGTAGGCCTCTCTGCCTTATGTTTGTGGATGAGTCTGATCATGAGATGCTGACAGCAATCTTGGGACCTGTAGTGGCAGAACGTAAGGCTATGAAAGAAAGTCGCCTCATTCTTTCTATAGGTGGCCTCCTTCGTTCCTTCCGCTTTCAGTTTCGAGGCACAGGCTATGATGAAAAGATGGTGCGAGAAATGGAAGGTTTGGAGGCTTCAGGATCCACTTACATTTGCACGCTGTGTGATTCTACACGAGCTGAAGCCTCTAAGAACATGGTGCTTCATTCTGTTACCAGGAGCCATGAAGAAAATCTTGAGCGTTATGAGATATGGAGGACTAACCCTTATTCTGAGTCCGCAGAAGAATTGAGGGATAGAGTCAAAGGAGTCTCAGCTAAGCCATTTATAGAGACACAACCTACATTAGATGCCCTTCATTGTGATATTGGCAATGCAACTGAGTTTTACAAGATTTTCCAGGACGAGATTGGTGAAGCATACTTGAAAAGCAACCCAACTCGAGAAGAGCGTAGGCTCTGGCGCTCAGCCCTAGACAAGCAGCTTCGAAAAAAGTTGAAGCTGAAACCTGTGATGAGGATGAATGGAAACTATGCACGTCGCTTGATGACCCGTGAGGCTGTTGAAGAGGTGTGTGAGCTAGTTCCTTCTGAAGAGCGTCGTGAGGCTCTAAAGGAACTTATCGAACTTTACATTCAGATGAAACCTGTGTGGCGGTCAAATTGCCCAGCTCGAGACTGTCCAGATATGCTTTGCCGTTATAGCTTCAACTCTCAGCGTTTTGCTGAAGTCCTTTCCACAAAATTTAAATATCGTTATGATGGAAAGATTACCAACTACCTTCACAAGACTTTAGCTCATGTGCCTGAAATTGTAGAGCGTGATGGCTCTATTGGGGCCTGGGCCAGTGAGGGAAATGAGTCTGGGAATAAACTTTTCCGTCGATTCCGTAAGATGAATGCCAGGCAGTCCAAGACATTTGAGCTAGAAGACATACTAAAACATCATTGGTTGTACACATCTAAGTACCTGCAAAAGTTCATGGAGGCTCACAAAAGTTCTGCAAAAGCATTTGAAGCCACTATACACCCCCAGGAAAGCCAAGATGACTTGGATACAGAACTTGACATACCTGACTTTTAAAAATAGGTTTAGTAAAGATAACTATCGACAACTATGCCTAGTGTCTGGAAGTATGCTGTGTGCCAGATGGTTCCTTAAGTAAAAACAGTGGCAAGAAACCATCTCAACTGCAACAATACTGACTTCCCTACAAGTGTTGAGTGAAGAAAGTCTGGGAACAGGTTTACCACATCCATAAAATTAATGAGATTGATGCTTGGTAGTTCAAAACATTCAAGCTTAAAGCAATAAAATAAAAGCAATGGCTGTACACTGTGAACATTGAAAAATGATGAATCTTACACATGGCATTGCATAGATCAAGAGTGAGCAAAAAGTAAATTACTTTGGACTTATTCATTTCTTTTCTTGACTTGCTGCAAAAGAACAACTTTTCAAAAACTGCTTTTGGTGTGTTTTAGAAAACTGACTTCAAATTGAATTACATTATTGAACAATGTTATGTACTTTTACATTCATATAAGAATTGGAAGTTTTAAATATCTGTTTCAGTATTATTTGGCTTAAGGATTTGGCATTTTTCCCCAAAGGCTTGGTTATATTCTTTTTCATGCTTGGTTGCTAGTGAAATGAGGGATAGTTTATTGTATTTTCGAGTTAGGAGACATTCATGCATTTATACCGAAGATTTATTTATGGAATCAAATAAAAACACTGTAAGTCACCGCAGGGAATTGCTTAAACTGATCGCAATTTTATGTTCACTGTATTCATTTATCATAGAGGGCAAAGACAAAATGATTTTTGGGAAACTCAGACTGCCACGGGTTCTTAATAAATCATGAAAGACATTGCTTTAGAGTTGTAAATTAGGTACATCTTGAAGAAAAACGTCAGGGTGCGTCTACATTAGTTTTCATAGATTTATTATTACTGTAAAACTTACATATTTTGCACAATCTTAACTACTTAACCACAATTACTAAGGATGTAATGATGCACCACAAAACTGATAATAACTGACCATTTGACATGTAAAATGAAATTTAATTCATTTTAAACAGCAAAAATAGGCTTAATTAAAATTTGTCTTTTATATTTTAAGTACATAAGAAATACCAGAGCTTTCATTATATAGATAAATGATAACCCAGAATTGTGAATCACATTAGAAGTAGAGTGTATTGTTACATCTTTATTAATAACCATGACTTTTCTCATGACAACACCTCATTCCAGTCCTAGTGCTAGTTTAATAAAATAATGTGCTTGTGTTTTATGAAATATAATTTTGTAGATGTTTTTATTTAGTCATTAAAACACATTTGCATTTTACATCAGTATTTTAACTGAAATGTTTTAATGAGAATGAATCTACATATAATGCTACATGCCACCTGCCATGAAACCAATAGAAAACAATACCTCATACCACTTTCAAATAGCACTTTGTCTTACAGTTGTGCCTCATATTATTTTATTTTATTGGAAATATATTTTATGTAAAGGGCATTTAAACTCTTTGGAACATTTATTTGGTTTTTTCTTGATTTCTTGTGATATCTTTTGTTACATAGAATGTTTTATTAATTTGCACAATTTATTGTCCAAGACAAATTCATTTATTGTTTGTAATTGTGCACACAATATTGAACATGTTCTCAAACTTGTTTTCTTTCTTATGAGAACAACACTGTGACCAAATAAACTATTTGTTGGTTTTGTTCTAAATGTCAGATGTTTTGTTTATTAAATAGTACCTACAAGTGCATCTCAAAAAATGTGAGTAAAAGTTGATGGAATGGTGGCTTAGTGAGTAGCCCTGTCACCTCACAGCAAGAAGGTTCTTTCTGTGTTAAGTTTGCACGTTCTCCCCATTTATGCGTGGGTTTTTTCCGGGTACTCTGGGTATGCCTCCAGGTTCCATGGCGTCCATTCCAGAGTGTTACCCTTTGCCTTGCGCCCGATGAAGAGCTGGGATAGGCTCCAGCACCCCTCCCTGACCCTAATTAGGATAAGGGGTTAAAGACAAGAAACTGAACTGAATTTCCAAAAGTGAAACTCCTATACTCCTTTACTATTATAAACATTTATTTCAGCGAGAATGTCCTAGGTTTGAGCCCCGGGTGGGGCGATCGAGGTTCTTTCTGTGCGGAGTTTGCATGTTCTCCCCGTGTCCGCGTGGGTTTCCTCCGGGTACTCTGGTTTCCTCCCACAGTCCAAATACATGCTACCAGGTTGATTGTAGACCCTGAATTGTCCTGTAGGTACCTGCGATGGACTGGCGTCCCATCCAAAGTGTTACCTTGTGCCTTGCGTCCAATGAAGAGCTGGGATAGGCTCCAGCACCCCTCCCCGACCCTAATTAGGATAAGGGGTTATGAAGAAGATGAATACATTTAGACAAGACTTTTATTTCAAGCATTTATTTATTTTAAAATTGATGATTATGGCTACAGTCAATGAAAACCCAGAAGTCGTTATCTCAGAAAATTTGAATATTATAAAGAAAAATTGCACAATCAAGTCTATCTATAATTGCATTCCACTCATTTTTGCTTAAATCCTGTATCTAAAACTTTAGTAAAAAATTGATCTTTCAGTATAGTTAGGTATACAAATACATAAAAGACCCAGGTTTAGTAGTGGGATTTTCCACTGCACACCAGCGTTGAGAGTCTAAACACCCCAGTTTTAAGGGCATCTGGTGTTTAAAATGCCAAATTGATAATGCGGACCAAAAATCTACTGTGGCGACCGCACACCTTGTAGTAACAAAGCTTGGTTTTACAGTTCACATTGTGGGTAGCCATGGCCTGGTGGTTAATGAATTGGGTTTGTGATCTGTAGATTGTTTCCTAGAGCAGACAGGTCATGAAGTGCCCTTGAGCAAGGCACACATCACCTAAGTGCTCCCCAGTGGCTAGAGCTACTGACTGCTTCCAAAAAAGTTCTAATTTTTATATTTACATTATAAGTGACTAATGTATGGAAACATCAAACGCCATACTGTTTTTCTGTAAGCATTGTTGTAAAATCTGACTCTTTAATTTGTTTGTCGCATATTTGTTTACATTTCTCATCATTTTTTACATTAAAGTTGAACTTAATAATGGTAAATTGATTGTCCACACTGAGAAAAAAATGCAAACATAAATTCTTTTTAGATTAATATATTTGTTTAAGCTAAAGACACTACATATGTGTTTGTCACAGAATTTTGATGTTAAAGCCAAACAATTGACAGTCAAACAACAAAAGGAATACTCACTTTAAACATTCATCTAAAGACACACAAAAAACAAAGTTTATCCAACCATTAGTACTATTGTGTCTTAAAATACTATGAAACACTAAAATGTTTTTATTTAGTGATTAACATTCATTTTAGTTGTGAATTAACTATGAAAGTTCAGTCAAACAGTCTTCTGAGAAAGCTCTTTTTAGTTGGAGTCATTTTCAATGTGATGGGGGCTTTGCGGTGCATCGGCTTCATTGCCACCCTCTTTAAAGAAATCTTGCGTGGTGGGGTCATCTCCTGCAAGGCAAGGCCCCCATGATCTAAGCAATAGTACTTGGTATTTTCTTGAGAGAGACGTAAGAGTACACTCTCTGAAAGCTCCATACACTGAGCATGGACCCAGTGTCCTCCTTCACCTCTGGAACAAAAGATCATGGCTGGTCTGGTCAACTCAGTTGAGTATAATGGCTCCCAGGTGTTAATGTCTATCTGACAAGTAAGACAGCATTTGATCCAGTAACCAGTTTGAGATAAGTCCTCCTCATCTTCCTCATTGTAAGTGTCTCCCTCTCCATCACTGATGTCTTCCATCTCATGGGGTTCACGTCCAAAGTATAGCTCTTCTGAATCCTCCAAAGGAGCTGAATCCTCAAAATCAGTGGATTCTTGACTACATGTCTGAGTTGGTTCTTCCCCATCTCCTTTCAACTGGAAGCTTACTTGGTAGAAATAATAGCCATCTGGAGGTGCTGGAGTTGTTCCTGATGGTACAGCCAGCAATGTGTTTCCATTTTCTAGGCTTCCACCAAACCAGGTGCGACTTTGACTAATTTCACTGTTCCACTCAGGCAGCTCTCGGTCCTCCATATGTATACCCATATTATCCAGTTCAACATAAGTGCACTGCATGCGCTTCTGGGAATCTGACTGGTAACCACCAATGATCATATACTCGTGAGATCCAACAGGTGTGACAATGGCACTCGTGATGGACAAACTGTCATTGAGGATTTCACAGGAAAGCAATGGACTTCCTAAGAGAAGCTCTACCCTGAGCTTAAATAGACGAGGTGGCCGGCAGTCAGTCGAAGCAATGTGCCCCCCTAAAAAGTAGACACAGTCAAGTCGTGCAATAGCCAGATGGAATGACTGGCCATCTGTGAGCTCAGGAAGGGTGTGTGCTGAGCAGCAGCCAAACTCAAGATCAATAAGAAAGACATGGGGTGGACAATCAACTACGCTGTTCCAGTTTTCTGTTGTTCTCTCAGAAGGTGGCATGTACGACCTGCCTCCAAAGAGAACACAGGCAGTTTTCCCCCTACTGTGGACTACACTAATGGTGTGGCCATAACGAGGTCCAGGGAGTTCTCCAACCAATTCTTTCTCCTGACATCTCAGTGTAACTTTCCGATTGCATCCTCGACTGTCAACGGTAACGATGTAAAGGCTTGAGGATAGTTCGTTGTTTGGTGTGCGGCCTCCATGAATGACAATACACTCAGGATGTTCACTGCGAGCTGTTAAATGAGCAACCGCTGGATAACGCAATGGTGGAATGTAACAAGAATTGTTGGAGAATGAGATGGCACGGAGCTTGAGCTCTCCATGCTTAATACGTACACCAAAGATTCCTGTTGGGCAGGATCGTTTGGGCCAGCCTTTCTGACCAAACAGATAAACATCACCCTCCAGATTCAAGATGGAGCATCCAGGCTGCAAAATACCTGCAGAGTTTGAAGCAGTCAGGTGCTGTAGGGACATTCTTATGCTGTAGGGTTTAATGAGAAAAAGTGATGTCAGTTCATTGAAATTCATTAATTTCATGTTGTATACTAATATTTGTTTATAACAAAGACCACATTTACTTTATTTGGGAGTGTTACGGATTAATATTGAATAATTTCTGGTCTACCCAGTTTTCAGCTAATCAGCTAGAGATACGTCATCAAGAGGGCGTGTCTAGCTTTTACTGAAAGTTGAACTCAATAAAAACTCCGTGTTTCTTAGTCTCGGGAGACTTCGACTGATCCTGAGGGAGCCTCCTGAGCGCTCAGCTTGCTTTTACCAATAACTTTTGATACGTCATCTTCTAATAAATGATTTATTGTTAACTTGTTGAGTTTTGCATTCTTTCCAAAAGAATACGCGTCAAGAGAAACCTTATTTATAGCTTCCACAGCATTGTTTCTATTAAATCTAAAAAATAAATGTTTTTCCCAAATTTAATTTTTGACAGAGCAGTACATACACTCGAAACAAACGCATACAAATTTGTAGTTTTTTTTCCTCTCTTCCCCCTATATATCCAATTAGAGCTTGACTGCTTATGCAACATTACCCACAATTCATTGTGATTCGCGTTTGAATGAAAAACCCGCATAGTTGATGGGTTGGACGGCTAGTATTCGTTTTGGTATGTTTTATATTTTATTTTCCTACACCAGCACATCAATGATACTGCAGATTGTGGTTGCTTTTAATCGTAGAGTAACTTGCTGTTAAGCGTAGCAAAACGTCATAACTAACAGTCAACCCAGACGGATATACACGGTGTTTCAAACAGCACACTCCCATACTAAGTAGTCTGCGTGTTTTCTATTCTAAAATACTAGCGTGCATCTTAGGTGACGCACTATTTGGTGAGGTCATATGCATTTGGGACGCAGCCGCAGAACGCTGTTTTCAATTACCGTGTTTCAAAGACGAGTAAAACGTTATTTTATCGCTCTCAAAACTAGTTCCACGTTATGATAGTTTTGTAACAGTTTATAACGGTAAGAATAAGTTAATAAATCCTAGCTTTAAGGGGGCCTATCACTAACTTGACCTATCTGTATCGATTCCAAACGTCCTACATGGATTACATTATTGGGGCTAGTCTGTTACAAGTGCCTAGAGACAGAGCGCATTGGAGAAAGCTGACCCATTTGTCCAGCCAACCATTGCGAAGTGATGATGGCGTAGTGGCATGGCATGACCTTTTCTGTTTCAGCATGACCATTCCTGTGTGCACAGCAGGGTTCATAAAGCATTGGTTCATTAAGTTTGGCTTAGAGAAGGCCTGGACAGACCCCCCCGCCCCACCCACCTTAATACCACAGAACCTTTGGGATGAATTGAAGCAGTCATTACAAATCAATGCATTCTTCCTGCCAAATATGAGTTTATTATAGTCTTCTGGCTTGCATTATAATAAAAATGGTATTAAGCCTTTCAGAAGAGAGCTCATGAGTTGGTGTCCAGATGCCTTTGGACACAGTGATTTTGAACTTCAGTTTGTCTGCATTAAATCTAATTATCATAAAACTAATTGCATAGCATTCGATGTTAACTTGATGGAATTACATCACATTGATTAATGAAAATCTATACGCTAACATAAATATATAATTAGAACTCTGTTGAATTAAAAAAATTAAAAGGATTAAAACAACATTTTTTCTTTACACTCCAAGTAATACGTTTATCAATTTTTCTTGAGAAATTATTTTATTTGAATCATTTATCATTTTTTACTTATGCTTGACATTTGTTACAACTGGTACACAAAACACTTCTGTCCTTCAGTCTGTTTTCATTGGTATTCTGATTTGGTAGTTAACTTCATCACATGTCTTACCTTGATAGTATAATCTCCCAAATTTTAAAAGAGCAATGGTGTAATCTCCAAAGTATGACTGCAGTAGTAGTTGTAGTCTTAAAGGCAAACCTTTTAGCTGGTTTTATTTGTACTTAGTTAAGGTTTGAAGGTTCATACAGAGCTCAGATGCTTGTGAAGCATGGTTGATTTCGATCAGAGCTTAATATTGAGGTCAACTGTCTATGACTCGTCTTCAGCAGGTGGCTGAGCACAACACGTTTGAATGAAAACAAGTATGAAGTTGGTAAAGACACTAAGATTGGATTGACATAATATTCTACAAATATTTTGAAAGACAGTGAGATTATTTGACTAATAGCACACTGATAACATACACATTTCTAAATTGGTAAAAAATAAATATATATTGTCAATTCAGTGAATATGAATATTAAAACGCTCTTCCATAACTTGGTTGCAGAAAATTAATTGTCTGTGTAGAATACATTGGTGTAGTCCAATATTAGCCAAATGGATGCTTTTATTTGTCACATGTTCATATGCATGTGTAATGTACAATAATATTCTTTGCAGAATCCCATATTTTTAGAAGCTTGAATCTGAATGCAGGGGCAGCCATTGTACTGAACCCCTCCTCTTTATTCTCTGTTCCTTTTGCACAATGCTACTATTTTGCACTTCTGTTAGATGCTAACTGCATCTGTCTGTCCGTCT
>JAYDZF010000001.1:9727756-9738194 GCA_034509105.1 Microcambeva barbata
GCTGCATGCAGTGGAATCATTGCAAGAGAGTATGATCCCCATGTAGGCAGTAGAAGAGTAAAGACAACCTACTTAATAGAACTGCAATTCTTTTAAATTGTGCTGCATTTAGTCTGGCTCACTGACAGTTTTCAGCTGATGTACAGCACTTAAAAAGGAGCCAAGTAGACAGTCTATCACTGGTGCAGTTAAAAAGGGTGCTGCCACACTGCCCTTTGGGGGCAGCTAGTCTCTCCAGTGTGGTGATTGCATGTTCCTTAAAAATCCATACAGTCAGTACATACAGGTCATACCCAAAAGAGCACGGCACCAAGTTTGATGCCTCAGATGTTTTTAGAATTATTTGTCAATTGAGTTTCCTGGCTATAGATTTTTTCTCCACATTGCTCCTGGATCATTGGGAGAAGTTGCTCTTGGAGGATGTTTTGATATCACCTCTTATTCATGGCAGTGTTCTTGAGTGAATTTTGAGTATAGCCACTCCCCGAGATAAGAAGCACCACACACATTAAGGGTCTCAGGATGCTTCACTGGATGAATGACACAGGACTCATGGCAGCACTCACCTTTTCTTCTCCTGCCAATCTTTTTTTCCAGATGACCCAAACAGTAAGAAGTGGGATTCATCAAAGAAAACTGTGCCCCAGTTATCTGCAGTCCAATCCCTATACTTCCTGGAAAATGTCACTTTGTCCTTAATGTTTTACTTGGAGATAAATGGATTCTTTGGTGCCCTTCTTGACACCAAGTCATCCTCCAAAAGCCTTCGTCTCAATATGCATTCAATTGCACTGGTGGTGACCCCATCTCAACTTATCTTGACGCTTGTCTGACTCTCTTGGGCATCCTGAAGCCTTCTTCACTACAATATAACCACTACCCTTAAAGTTCTTGATGATGTGATAAATGGTAGATTGGATGTCTTTGCAATTAATTGAAATTCATCTGATCACTCTTGACAATCTAGAGTTCATACAAAATGCCACTATTAAAAAAAACAACATTTGTGCCATTCTCAAAACCTTTTGCCATAACTGTATACAAACAAAATGCTGCATATGAACTGGTGGGAACAAAATATGCTGAAGTATGCAGGTGTTACCAGACAAACACAAATGTAACCAGCAAAAGGCCACAAAGACAGGTATGAAAAAGACCTTTTGTGCATTAATGCTGATAAGTCGAAGAGAATAAAAGAGAATGCCACAAACTTCCATAAGACCATGATTCTGTAAGAGGCTTATCTTACTACATGAGAAACCATCGTGTACTGTAATAAATACCCTGGAGTGCTTCAGAACACTCTTATCTCTTTTAAAGCCATCCACTGCATCAGGAAATGCAACCTGAAACTCTATTATGCAAAGAGAATATTAGTTTTATGCAAAACCAGTGATGAGTTCTTTGGGCCAGTGCTTGTCACATATGAACAAGAGTACAGTGGAAATGGTGTGGTCAAATGAGTTTATTTCTAAAATGTTTGAGCTCTCTTTGCCAAAGACAAAATGATCCTTCAGACTGAAAATGCTGTGATAAAGTACTATTAATGCAGAGGTATATATGCCAATTTTAGAGAGCCATATGCTGCCTTCGAGGTAGCAAGTCAAATTTTATTTCAGTAAAAAAATTGTTCGTCATGTGATACAACCTTGTAGAAAACTAGTGAGCTACCTAGCTCCATTACAGCCTACATACAGATGACTCTAATAAGACATATAGTCATAAGGCAGGCTACTGGAATGCACTATTTAAGTAGTTTACACTGGTTTTTGCTTTCTAAGCTAACATAGCATCATGCCATTCAAACCAATGGTATGAGGTGGCACAACATGCTAGTAAGTCAATTAACATCTCCCTTCATGCATGTTTTTGGACGGTGTTGGGAACTACAGAGAATCCTGCTTAAAGCAGTGGATTTTTCTGTAGCAATGTCTTGCTCTATGAATTATGACACTTTTGATTAAATAAGGTATCCAAGCCTATTCAGCCTATTCAAAATGTAATTTAGAACAGTGCAGCGGATAAGAGCACACTCTTCTAACCAAGTTGTTGTATCCACTATTATAACAAGCACACTATAATCCCCAGACCTAGTCTTTATCATTTGTGTTTGTGCTATAGTTGTGGCAGCTGTGCCATCTACAGTCATTTCAAGATTTGAGAGGCGTTCTAAGTACACATTGAAATGAAACATTATTCCTCCTAGATCAGGAAGTAAAGTACAAAAAATGCAATATAATATGCAGTGCAGATACAAAAAAGTACAATAAATATAAAGATCTACAAAAATACCAGGCACATTTTGGGGAAAAGTGGGGAAAGTTTTTACTGTCACATAAAAGGTTAAAATAGTTAAGATTAATCATATTCATTTCCCATAGAAAAGGCTGCTTTATCAAAGAATCCTGTGTAAACAGTGGACACTCATGTCAGAAATACAATATACTGTATTACACACAGTGCAAATAGTACAACAAATACAAATGCCAACAAAATTAGGCACATTTCAGGTGAAAGTGAAGGAAAATAATGATGACGGATGATTAAGACACAACCCAGGGTTTACAAAAGAATTGCAAACAATGAAATGCACATGTTTTAGGGTGACTTTGTGAGTGTGCATGTTGTGAGTACACCACCTTTTGTAGACAAATGTCACAGTAATGACCAGAAAAATGGGTACCTATTTACACAACCACTTATGTCTCCAAGCATAGCATAAAACACCCATTTTATCATGAAATAACTTTCTATAATTGCATCAAATTGACTCTTAGTGAAATGCCAGCTGTTCTCAATTAACTACTAGCTAAAGCAGCTCACGTTCATGTGGTGTGATATGGAAACAGCTGATAACAAGTGCTACATCACAGAACATAGAGAGATTTGAAGAGTTCCCAGCACTAAAACCAGCTGTAGCCTAGCTGTTACAGGTACAGGACCAGTAATCAGTGGTTCAGGACCAGTAATTCAAACCTTACCATGGCCAGGTTGCTCTTTTGGGGCCCTTGAGCAAGGCCATTAACCCTCATTGCTCAGGCTGTATACTGTACTATAAGTTGCTTTGGATAAAGGTGTCTGCTAAATGTAAATGTAAAACAGGTAAAAGTATGACTGGTTATTGTGGTAATGGTACCACTTTCTATGTCTTATGTTACAGAGCTTGGGAGAGGTGTGGGTTTTAATGATACCCAGGGTCATATTGCTTTTGCTGGAGTGGTCCAGTGGGTGGTCCAGATGTTCATGTGGTTCACACCTGAGCAGACATGGTTTATGATGTTGCCTCAGTTTGGATATACTCCACTGTCCCAGCTACCCAGTGTCCCAGTGTCAGTGCCACTTGTTTATACCCCTAGTTTTACCTTGCAAGTGGCTATAAACCAGCATGGAAAAGGCTCCAGCCCATAAATAAAGCTGTGCTACTGGAAGATATAACAAAATAGGTTACGTTTTTAAAGCTGGAGAAAATATACTAAAATGGTGTGTTTTAAATGTGATTCCTGCCTGCATATTCCACTATTTCTCTGAACTCATCCAAACCAAACCCCCAGTTTGTGTATGAATCATCTAAAAAGATCCATCTTAGCTTGTAAGTAGAAGTGATTATTTTGATATTTCTCTAAATGCAGAGCTTATTTGACAGCTTCTCCGTGTTCCTGCCACTGATCCATGAACTTCACTGCACATATTACTTAAAAAAGACAGGCTGCCATCTCCATGGCAGCACATCCAACTGCAAACTTTATTACAGTATGGCTCAGCAGTTAGAATATATACAACAGTTTATAAGTCTGGTAATTAATGTGATCATTTATGACGCTTAGTAGTAGTTGATGTAGTGGAATGGTCATAATGCTATTTAACCTGCCATAAAATTGCGTTGGTCCCCCTTTTTACTCAGTAGGGGTTGTTATTTAAAATGTAGTGACTTATAATTATTAGTACAAAATATTCTTAAGCCTGTAAAATCTACTTTAAAAAGGAGCACCCCTTTCCACAAAAAAAAAAAAATTACATAGACGTTAGTAAATGGCATTAGTCACTTTCTACCTCTGGGTTTTGTGCATTAATCTTGCATTGAATTCTCCTGTACAATCATTTTTGCTCAAAGTAAGAAAGCATAGTTCATGCAAGGTCAAATAATTGAGGAATATGTGCCCACTGATGAATAAAAACAATCCCGAAGCAGCCTTTTAGCCAGTCCTTTTTCTATTCTGGGTATGTGGGATGCTTTTGGTCCCTGTCCTGCTGAAAAGAAATTTAACACATGTATTTTTGAAGGACCAATTCAAATACAGTCATGGAAAAAAGATACCACTTCAAAATTATTATTATTTTTTTAAATTTACAGTATCTGTTTATGTGTTTGACCAAAATTAGCAGTATTGTTCAATTTTATTAGAATTCTTATCCCAGTTTAAAAAATAAAACAAAACTGAAAGTTTCCTGCATTATTTAAACAAAACAAACAAACAAAAAAAGAATGCTGCTTAAACATTCATACATAGCTCAGGTAATTACAGCATCTGTTAAGGGGCTGGCTCATTGTTTTTAATCTCCACATGGTCACCACTCTAGAAAACCAATTAGCTTGGGGGAATTGCTCACTGTATTTTGTGCTGTTTTTCAAGAAAGTCAGAAGAACCAATTTATTTCAAATCAATTATTGAATGCACTTTGTTCATATTTACCACAGTTTTTTAATCTTGCCTATAAAATATATTTTTCCAACAAAAAACAAAGTAAAGAAGTTAACAGCACATTTAGTTACTCAGCCTTGTGTTAACTCTTTTTCTTTGCAACAGTCACCTGTCTGTTATCCTCATGATTTTAATGAACTTTGATCCAAAGTCATCAGCCATCTAAAAAATCTCCTAGAGGGCATAGTCAACTCAGCGAAAAAGCAATAAACATACCAGATAAACATCTTTGGAGCTGCATGCATTAATTAGGGATAGTTTTATAACCAGCTATTATAAAGAGTCAGGGCTCATTTTACTGGGGAAAGTGGCTCAACAAAATCAATGCTGACAAAAGCAGAACAAGTTGGGTTCTCATATTTGCTAAAAAATTAAATGGATTTAACATAATCTAAATCAATAGTAAATTACATTTTTAAATGTAAAGCAGACACAGTGTTTCACAACAATGAAAAAAGTGAAAATGGTATGTCACTTTTAGGTTCAGTGACTACAATATAATTGATTCTTTTACCTCTCTAACATATACTAAATAAGGTAAGATAAGAGAAACCTTTCCAAATCTGGCATATTCTCCTTAATAAGTTAAGTTTAACAGCTTAGCCACCTTTTCCACCCATTTCCCCAGCAGACAATTCCACATTTTGGTTTGACCCATATTGATTGTCTGTCATTTTTGTTAAAGTACTGACCAATGAATAATTTAAACTAACAGTGCTCAAGTCAGGGTAATAAACTAAACATTTTTTTATTATTATTCAAACATTGCACATAATAATTTGCACCAGAACAGGTGAAATTGATTTCCCTAGTCTTAGTACTTGGTGAAATATTATTTTTTTAGATAAGAAGAGCTACCATGCTTCTGACACCTCTCTAGTGGAATCTTTGCTCAATCTCACAGAAGCTTCAAGATAATTGAGGTTAAAAGTTTGTTTTTGTGCCACAACTGCATTGACTCAGTAAGTAAAGTGAAAATACTCAGATTAAGCAAACTAATGGTAATTTCCCCAATGTCTTATTCACGATTAAAGTAATTAATGCTAACTGTTTTTAGAGACAAGCAGTAGGTTTTAAAATCATCAGTATTATGTAAGAGTTGAATAAAAATCAGACTTTATTTAAAACAATATATATTTAACTCTGAATCCAAACTTACAATTCAGTGGTCAGTGTTTTCTTGTTTCGTGTTTGTTTTTAGGCATTTAAAAAGTTCTCAGTCCACTCTTTCAGACCACAATAAACAACCTACCAGGGTCAAATCCAAACACATTCATTTGTTCCTTCTCTCTGCCTAATAAAATTCAATTGATTAGATGGTTCTCCCATTGCAAGGTGATTAATTGATCTCATTTGCAGTGGGCAAAGTGCATTCTATCTCTTTGACCTCAATCTCTGGAAGTCATTTTTTCTATTCTTCTGTGTGTGTGTGTGTGTGTGTGTGTGTGTGTGTGTGTGTGTGTGTGTGTGTGTGTGTAAAACAAGCACATTTTAAGAAAAGATTTATTACAAAAGAAGAGGTTTTCATGGTGTTGTATTGTTGGCCTTATAGCTCTGTCTTAACTGATGTTCAAAATAATTTAAAAAATCCGCTCTCAGTCATTATCTGCTATCTTTGTGCCTAATGAGAAATGAGAAAGGGCAGTTCATGGAATTATTGATATTTGTAATTTTATGAGGCAGTTTGTGTGAGTAAGATATACCAATCATTTATCTTTTAAGATTTGGAACGTCACAAATCCTAAAATGAATGAAAAGTTAGAAAGGTATGTTAAAGCTTGCATGAATTAATAAAAAAAAACTTTAAATACATCTTACAAATCCATCTTTTAAATACAGATTAAAATCTTAGTTCTGCAAGTGTGACTTGTTCGCAGAATTGAATTTAAGATCCCATCAGAAGACAAGCCTTCATTATCACATCCCCGGCTGTTAAATGTAGTTTTCAATGAGACACACTAGATTTCTGAACTAGAGTGTGTGCCTAGGTTAATGAACTGTCCAAGCAGGGTAGTGATTGTGCTTAAATGATATGTTGCTGGCTGACATGAAACACACCCTGATTTGTGGTTTACCAGGGTGTTGATAAATCCAAAACATTATCTTCCTTTTAAGGCATTGCAGTTTAAAGCAAATACAATTAATGTATCATTTTGTGAAAAAGCTTAAATGTACAGACTGGATGAAGATAGAAATTGGGATGAGTACATGTTGTCATTTTATTATTAAATAATCAGATTTGATTCTAACCAACAGATGCTGCCTTTTTGGAGTTATCCATATCTACGTGCATCTATTGCATTCCAATCTAAATATGTAAAATGATTTTTTTAAAAGCAGTAGTTAATAATACTTCAATCAGAAACGGAGCAAAATTTAATGTGGCTTAGATTTATTTGCAGACAGAATGTTCCAAAGATATTTTCTTTTAGCTACACCATAGCAACTGCATAACTACACCTTAGCAATAAACACGTTACCATAGCAGTCATCTAAGAGCATCTTAGCAACAATATTTTATACAAGGGGTAGGCAATTAGATTTTGCAAAGGGCAACATAAGAAACTGGGACTGTTGTGGAGATGGACCAATAGTCTGAACATAAGTCCACTCAATAGCTATTTTATCTCTTTAAAGGCAGCAAATTGGTCTTGATAAGCAGTGACAGGTAAGAATAGACAATCAGTAATCATCATTATTCCACAATTTAATCAACTTTCATGAAAACAATTGTGAACAAAATGTGCAGGTTTTAAACCAACTTATACAAAGTGCTATTGCTTTTTTGTTTTGAGTTTAATAACCTTGTTTGTTGTCCTTGTTAGATATTCTTTCTGAACAGCACAAAACAGGTCTTACCTTTAAAAGTAAGACTGTCTATGAAGCCACACTGCTGTACCACATACAGAATGAGGTCTGCAATTGTCTTCTTAAAAAGACTTTGCCTTGATAACAGCATGTGTAACTCTGAGATCTACACCTCTACATCAATAGAACCTTCACACATGCTATGACAGTAAATGAATTATGATTCTACATGACTTTGTTCATCTTCGTTACAGAGAACATCTTTGGTACAAACAACAAATTTAAATTGAAAAGGCAAGAAGGACTGCTAAGACCTTGGAATGTTAAGTGTAACATTAAAAATATTACATAATACATCATAAAGATTTTTATTTAGTATTGGTGTCAATATTTTTTTTAATATTAACAGGAACAGTACATGGTGTGAACTCCTCAGCCTCCACAAATTCTAGCAGTCCATCTGCCTATACATGATGAATAAAGTACAATTAGATCACCGACATTTAATGCAAGTATGTGCTACTTAGTGGTCAATAATCATAATGCATAAAAATAAAACAGACTCAATAAGAGAACATTACAACAGGAAAGTAGAATTTATAATAAATGTTTATATTTATATTATGGGTGGCACAGTGGCTTAGTGGGTAGCACTGTTGACCCACAGCAAGAGGTTTGATCCCCGGGTGGGACAAGCTAGGTCCTTTCTGTGTGGAGTTTTCATGTTCACCTCATGTCTGTGTGGATTCCTCTGGGTACTCCAGTTTCCTCCCACCGCCCAAATAAATGCCACCAGCTTGGAGACACTAAATTGTCCTGTAGGTACCTGTGATGGACTGGCGCCCATCCAGGGTGTTACAGTGTGCCTTGCACAAGTTGAAGAGCTGATAAAGGCTCCAGCACTCCTACCCGACCCTAATTAGGATAAGTGGTTTAAGAAAATGAAATGATGATGTTTATATTAGCCATGGGGCACAATACATTACATTACACACTATTTCACTGAAGCCACACCGATAGATCAGTATTTAGTGGAAGGGTAATTAACAGTAATGTTTCTGTAGATGTGAAACAGAAAATAATGTTTAAAGAATCTTACATTACTGCATGGCCACATGCATATAAGGATTTAAACAACTGCATAGTGAGAATTTCTGCTCAAGCTGCAGCTGGCATTGTCATAACTAAATGCCATTTATTGCAGTGCTCCACATTATTGATGCCCTACCTAATGCAACCCTTCTATTTATTCAAACCTGGATCCTGTACCAGTTTGTGAATCTTAAGGTGTTGCCCAGTCAACCGGTAGCTATGCCGAGCTTCAAAGTGCAAAGCTGAGACACTCATGCTGATGTGGTACCAGAAAATGCCACTGCTCCACCTTGGCATCCCGTTAGAAAACATAAAACAAACTAATGACAGACTAGTGATAGCATGTGCACCAAAGTGGCAGCTGCCATTATTTTTTAATCTCTCCCTCCTGTTCTTTAGTTCAGCATTTTGCTTGTGTACATTTCAGTTCTTGTATCTTGAGGAGGTACCTGCAGCCCAATAACATCCCAACGTCCAATTTCTCCAATGGCTTACATGTGCTTTCTCATTCTTCAAGCACATTCTCAAGATCAAGCAGGAGATAACAGGACATGCTTTCGTCTAATTTGTTTGAAGAAGAAGAGTTAGAGAATGAAGAAGAAAATGAGTTCAACAACCCCCCAGCACATACATGTGTGCGCATGTTTTTGAACCAAACTGTGTCTATGTTGATGCAGTCTTATGCTGCTACAGAGTTGTGTTAAAAGAAAGCTAGTGATTTTTTATTGTTTATAGGTTTAAATAAACATGCAAAGTCCAATAAATGTCAAATGCCAAAGCTCATATGCAGTGACAGGTACTTGCCTTTTTATTGTCAGCTGCATCAAATGAGCTTGTTTTGACTAATAAACTTGACAAACTGTTGTATTATGAGCCAACATTGTGAGGTATGTTGGATAGAACAAAATATGCAAAAGAAAATGAAAATAAAAAAGGATTCTTGTGTGCCTCTGCCCTAGCTTCACTCTGTCTGGATAACAAAAGTGCTCATTATAGAAGATAATTGTAAAAACAATACCAGTCTAAATAAAGAGTTGCCTTGGTCTTGCTGATGTTGATTGCCAGTATCTGATTATTCATTAGTGGTCCTATCCAAATCCTTTACATACTTGATTTAGTCACACATTTAATTATATTCTTCTCGCTTTAATTGCACAGCCTTTGTATCTTATTTAGCATCATTATTTTGCACAGTGTAGTACAACCAGAACCTCTGTGCGGTCGCCAGCTCCATCTGCACATGGCACAAGAGCTCATTCCTGCAGCATCATGTAATACCAGAGAAAACACACTGAAAGCAAATTAATTTAACCATTACTCATGGTCTCTATGACACTGAAGCAAGGCAACACACTCACATTTTTACTTACATTTAGAAGTAACCAATCTACTCATTAAAAATTCTAAAACATATCAGCCAGAGAAAACACACACTTGCAAAGAACATGCTAAACCCCTAACCAGGCTGATGCTGTGTGACACTAATGCCATCTGTGCTACTGTCATACCATAAGAACTGGATCTTGAAACTACACTACCAACTACAACGTAAATCAATCAAAAAACAAAGGTACTGTACATGTACGTATGTAAAAACAATTAAAGAAAATAATTTGTAAACCACAATACTGCAATAAAAGCAAAATCAAGGTTCAACCAAAGTTTAATTATGTTCACACAAATATAAAGGATGTTATAGAATATCACAGTTGCCTAACGTGCCAAACGAAATAAAAAAAACAAAGGAAACATGATAACTGAAGTAAGCTTGTTAAAAAAATTTGCACCCAATAAAATAAAGGCACCCAACCCTGAACTGCTCCCTGAACACCATATAT
>JAYDZF010000001.1:9828465-9842290 GCA_034509105.1 Microcambeva barbata
TCAGGGGCAGATGTTGGGTGAGCATCATACCCTAATTAATAATCTCTCTCACACGGTTGAGGGGTTTGTGCATCAGAAAAGCCTTCATCATGCTCAAATTGAAAAGGTGTGAAATTTGAAGATAGATGATAGATATATAGACAGACAGATACATTGATCACTTTATTAATCACTTTTTTAAAAATATATGGAGCAGGTTCAGTCTCCAGTGACACATATGATGCTTTTAGTCTGTTTTGTATTATGGCTCCCAGTCAGGTAGTCAGTAGTTCAGGACACCAGGGCAGGATCTGCCAGCAATGTATAAAACATGTCTTTCCAGAGGAAGGGCTTGATGATGTCATTGTAACACCCGGTGTAATGTCACTGACTGGTTGCAATGCCAGTGTTACTGGACATTAGAATAATGATGAGTTCTTCCAAAGCAAGTACAGGGCAAAATCAACATACCTGTTCTTTGGAATAATGAAGATGTAATAATGAATATTGTACACGAGTTATATATGTGACTCGTGAAAACACTGATGCAGGTCAGTAAATCATTAAAATAAAGGATGTATTTGTCAACAAAAAACTTAAATCACAGGCTGATTCAATAGTGTTTAAATTTCATCATGACATCTCATGAGGTGACTTAGTAGTTTGTATGGCTCCCCTTTGCCTGTATGTAGTCTCGACAATGTCTGGTTATGCTGCTGATGAGACAGCAGATGGTGTCCTCAGGGATCTCTTCCTATAAGCATCAGTGATCTGTGGCACTACTTGGCAGTGATAGATGCACTGATAAATGATGTCCCAAAAGTTCTTAATTGGATCCAGGTTGGAGTGCCAGTGGTATCAATGTCTTCAGCATCCAGGTGAACCTAAAAACTCTGGCCACATGAAATGGCCATCACCCTGTACCTGTATTTCATTTAATCCCTTATTGATTGAATCCCTAAGCCTATCAGCAGTCAGGATATTATGGTCATTACATGAAGGTTTGTGCAACACCCAAAAATGACTTAGACCATTAGTTACAAAATGACAAACCTTGCTGTATGATGTTGTCCCAGGCATTGGATCATAATGTTATGTTTTGTATGGGCTTTCATCCCCCTGATCCTTTTTGCAAAAAAGAGAAGGTACTGGTCCTGCTGTTGGTTTATTACCCTTCGATTGACATGTCCTGACATCTTTGTGTAATGGCTCATGTTTTGGTATATCATCTGCACTCCTAAACTACTCAAGGTTCCACTGATCACATTTGCAAAGGTGCTTCTTTCCTAAAGAAAATGTTTCAAGATATTGTCATTACCATGTTAGTCACACTACAGTACTAAGTACAATACTATTAATCAAATAAACAAAACCTCATCAGTTAAGTCCTTTTAGGGTTACTATTATTAATAAATCAGTGTTTTTGCTTGACATTCTTGCCCTATTATAATCAAACTGGTAGTGTAAGGCCCTCTAAGCGAGAACATTTGATTGGAAGATGTTATATTGGCCATAGCCCAGGGGGTTGCTGTTGGGTAAGGCAAGAGATACATTTATAATATTGAAAGAAAGGTTTTTTGACAGTCACAAAGCACCAACATACCCAGCAAAGCATAAGATAGAGACCGGAGAACCCTAAAGGGTTGGAACAGAGCCGATAAAACATTAATTTAGACTGTTAGTGCTTTAAAACACTGACTTTTAACACTGCTCCTGAATTGCTAAGTTCTTGAACATTTAAAAGCATTCATTCTTTGATCAAATCAACCTTGAATTGACAAGCCCATAATATTTATATATTTGCACACATTAATCATTCCTAATAATTTGTTCTGTCAGGCTTAAAAAGTTATTGATACGTGTCAGAATTTTCTTCCCACAGCCCCAAAACATGCAAGTGAGGTAAATTTGAGATACAAAATTGTCCATAACTGTGATATAAACTTGTTTGATATAAACTTGTCTAATGAATTATTACCATGTGTCTGTCATGAATGTAACCAAATGAATAAAAAAGTACATTAAAATCCTTACAAACAAAGCAACTGTGTTTGAGGTTGGTGCACAACCCTAATGCAGTCCCGCTACAGGGACACTGCCATTGCTGCCAACTAGATATTCCTAGCAATGCTCTACCCAGACCCAGCATTAAATCCCAAAACATTTTTATTTTGTAAATACAATGAGATTTTGTCTTTTTGTGTGCAGTATTGTCCAGACATTTTGGCCAGGTGTAGAAAATACCTAAATGTAAGAATCCCTTAAAACGTATTAACAGTATATTTTTATCAATTAAAAGTCAAGGTGAATGAACAAAATATATATTAAGTTAATATTTTGTGTGACCACCATTTGCATCTAAAGCATCATTCATTGTTCTCAACATAGTTGCAGACAGGCACTTGGCAGGGAGGTTGTTCCAAACATCTTGAAGAACTAATTACAGATCATTTTGCATGGAAGCTTGCTCAAAACCTTCAGTCGCTTTATGTTATCCCAGACAGACTCATTGTTATTGACTTCAGAGCATTGTGGGGGCCATATCACCACATATTGGGTCATTGTCTTGCTGCAGAATAAATTTGGAGCCAATTAGATTCCTTCCTTATGGTTTTGATTGATAAATAAACATTGAGAACTGACCACCATTACTCCTGAACAAAGTCTAAACTCCATTTACCAGCTTCTGTTGCAACCAAATATTTCAGCTAACCACTCAAGAGCAATGTTTATGCTTTGGGTCATAGTTAAGTTGCTTGACCTTGAAAGCATGTTGAAGGTTTGGCTTTTTGGCCATAATTCTTCCATGATGTACCTGGAGCTGGTTCTGAACTGATATCACTGCTCTTTTAAAGGAAAGTAAGAAAGTAAGAATTTCATTTCCAGCTTTTTAGCAGGTACCTTTATCCAAAGCAACGTACAGTACAGTTACAGTATACTATCAATGAGGGTTAAGCTGCAACCTAGCAGTGGTGAGGCTTGAACCAGCATTCTTCGGGTTACTAGTCCGGTACCCTAGCCATTAGGCCTTTTCTAGAGGCCTTTTATCTGCTTCTCTATGTTTGCCTTGGCCAACCACTGCATCTAATGTCTTCAGTATTACCTTTGTCTGGGAGAAACCTTGCTGATGCAGTGAATTTACTGAATTTAGTGAATGTATTTTTGTTATGTTCAGTCTTGCCGTTGTATATGATCTGTGACTAGAAACTGTTTTCAACATCTTCTTGGATGTTCCTCACACAGTTTAAGCCTCCAAAGATGTTTGAATTAATGACTGTTTTGTACATTTTTGTAAATTTATCATCTGTTTTGTACATTTTTGTTTTACACCTGACTATAATCCTACAGATTTTTTTTTACTTTTAGCAAATGTATCTTCAAGAAAAAAAGGCAAAGGTGATCACAGAAAATATTGATTTTCTCTACATGTGCTTATTCATTTTGATTTTTGTTAGCTTAGGACAAAACCCTTATGTATTTCTGTTACCTGTATTCCATTTGATCGTGTATGATAATGCTTAATGAAGCCTTTCTTAATTATTTTCAAGAAAGCTACCGCTGTGGAATGAAGTTAGATGAGGTCCACTCTTGGTAATTCAATTCATTTAGAACCCATTAAATCACTGATTGTAAAGTTTTAAGTCAATTAAAGTGGAGATAATATAATTTCCATTTAGACCATGTTTGTCTAGTAACCCGGTGCAAGAACCATTAAAGGGTAAATTCAGTTTCACAATTTTCTCTAATAAAACTCTACTGTGGTACACATACTTTAGAGAACAACTATTACAACTATTACTATAACAAATAAAAAATTAGGTCTAAAAAGAAAAATCTGTTTTTACAAGTATGGCTCATTACTTTTTGCCAAACTACGTATAGGGTAGAAATGCCGTTCAGTGCCAAAAGAAACTTCCTTTATGCTAGCTTGCTAACAATAATATTGTTGAAAGATTTAGGGAATCTGGAGAAATTTCAGTTTGTGAAGAGAATAATTGAAAACCGCTGATAAGTGTAAATAATACTTCAAAAAATGGGCCCCAAAGGGCCCCAAACTGAATCAACAGAATTGACTGATAAAAACAGATGAACAAGGAACAGAATAAATAAATTTTACCTTATAGGCACATGATTACAGGCAAAACAAGGACTCACAGAACCTGACAAATAATGAAAGACGAAGGGAACATTTAGTGGGCACTGGCACTTGAACCACAATGGAGTGAGCATTTTTCTACACGGAAAAAAGCAGGAAATTTTAACAGTGGGTACTGGGTAATGAGATACATCTCTAGCTGGCACTGGAAGTAGGCATTAGAAAATGTAGCATGTCCTAAGTCTGCAATAGCCTCCAAATCACATTGGACATGGGAACTTGTGCCAGGCATCTGCTAGAGTGGGCTCTTTGCTACAATGAGCCTCTCAAATAGGCACAAGAGGTGAGGTATGTTTCCCTGCACCAAACCAATTGGGTCTTTTTTCCCTGGAACTTATAGTCTCAAAAGGCTCTATAACACCTGAACCGACTCAAGCTCAGAACACAGCTGTGTTGCTCATTCACAAGCACCACAGAAAAGACATGAGCAATTTCAGTTAGTCAGAATGTTCTGCATGTAGAGCTGGCTTTGAAGAAGAGAGTCTTTGTCACCATGATCCCTGTCATCAAACGGATCTAGCCTATTAACCAGGAAGATCTGAAATCTCAAATATAACCAAATTCTTGGAACAAGAGATAACTAGGTTAGCATTAATTCAGAATTAATATACAGAACAAATTCTTTGAATAGAATGACTTTATTTGTCATTACACATTAACACCAAGCTACATGTTAATTGTTCTTTGCACATCTAATAAACATTAACATTCTTATGATTCCAATCTGTAATGGCAACCATGCCAGAAGCCGAACTATGGTCAGTATCGTTACAACAATGAGCAATGCCCTTAACTTTAACCAGTCATCACAATAGTAAGCTACACAATTTTGATTGTAGCTATGGAAGAAAACTTGCTGGCTGGCAGCCATACTCATGTAGTTTGGACATCCAGGTCTTCTACAAGTGCTTTTCTTCATTTTCAGTATGACTGATCTGATCAGTGATTTTGACAACCTTTAACAGGAATGTTGAATTATGAGGTTGTTTTACATTTTCTGAACGGTGATTGGGCTGTAGATTGTTATCTTCAAATACCTGCATAATTATTTATTTATTTTTGTGATGACTAAAGAGAAACCAAGTGATACAATCTTGCATTTAAATTAAAAGCTTTATTCTTGTGTAATCCTTGTGTGATCACAAAGGAAATGTCTCACTGCCTCTTGCTGTGATGAATCAATGAGCACTTCCTGTGACAGTAAGTGTCTGATGACAGAAGCTAAATGTGCATAAATTATCCAGACAAACTACAAATTACAGAGAACTCAGAGTGGCAGTTTTTGGTATTAGATAACAAAAGTATGAACAATACAACTTTGCAAAAGCACTGGTAAATCCATGTCGTAGCTATGGCAAAAAGCAACCCTTAAAAATCAGCCATGGTTTTACTGTGGTATTTCCTTGTTTAACCATGAACTATTTTAAAGATTAGTAAGATATGTTTTCATTTTTTTTTATTGACAAGAATTGTATTGGTATATTTGGGTTTCTTTTAATCAGATCCTCACTACACAGAACACAAACAAATTCCAAAAGAACTGATATAGCACAATTTACAAAAATAAAAATAAAAAACCTACATCATGTGTTTATGTAAAGAAAATTAAATACAAAACATTATATAGGGGAGGCATGGTGGCTTAATGGGTTGCACTGTCGCCTAGCAGCGAGAAGGTCTTGGGTTTGATACCCTGGTGGGATGATCTAGGTCTTTTCTGTGCACAGTTTGCATGTTTTCCCTGCGTCTGCGTGGGTTTCCTTTGGTTAGTCTGGTTTCGTCCCACAGTCCAAAGTCTGCTACCAATTTGATTGGAGACACTGATTTGTCCTGTAGGTACCTGCAATAGACTGGTGCCCCATCCAGGATGTTACCATGTGCCTTGCACCCATTGAAGAGCTTGGATAGGCTTTAGCACCCCTCCCTGACCTAATGAGGATAAGGGGTTAATACCACTACTACTACTACTACTACTACTACTAATAATAATAATAATAATAATAATAATTTATTTGATTGTAGACGGGTGTGCGCACATAAGTGATTTTGTAAGGGTATTGTGCATAATTGAATGCATGATAGGTCTTGTAAATATGATTACATATTTTCTTTTATTCTAAAAATATTAAAAGGGATGTTACAACTTTGTAAATTGGTGTAAATAGACTGCTTTCATCGAGTCCAGCAAAGTTGAAGCTACTGAAGTTTAGTTAGTACAGCCTGGAATAGCTATTTGGGACCTGAGGGGGCAGTAGAAGGCGGCTACACGTTACAGCGTCCCCTGGAAAGTTCTCTCATAAATGTCACGTTACAAGCTGTAGTTCTGTCTCTAAATGTATTGTCGCGTATGTTTGAAACATGGTAACTCAATGAAAGTACCACGCAATATTAGTATATCAGTTTTGAAGAAGTATTTTGGACTAAACAAACCGAGAATTTGTTAAGCAGCAAATTAACGGCGTTCGCGTCAGTGTTTTGTGAGCTAGCTAGCACCTGTAACGCATCTTTCCCTGTGAACAATAGTATATATGTTACTATAACAGTATACATGTTAAATAAGTTTGAGTTAGAACTTTATGAAGAACTGAAAACAGTGTAAAAGAGTTTAAAGCTGTTGTAATTTCTTACAGTCTGCGATGTATTCGTTTCACGAAAGTTTGTGCATATGCGTTTGGTATTCCGAGCTTCATTTGCTATGCGTGTCTTCCTCACTTAGTAAAGGCTAACAAATACTGTGACACATTTTTGTGAAATTACCAAATGTAACAATTGAGACACTGAACGCTTGATGTGAATGTTGTTTTATGGTTGTTTCGCTAAAGATAATGATGTAGTGAATAAATACACACAGATATATGGTGATTATATGGAGATGCTCGTTTAATAGAGATAACTGATGAGAACTGAGTCACGCTAGCTGTCGTTCTGTCTCTTAATTTCTCCAGTTTTACTGTCTGTCTCTCACGGGTCACCCAGATGGTACCTGCTACAATATCATATCATGGTAAAACCATGGTTCATTTTCATTAGACAAGTACCAAAAATAAAATTTTGTAAATACACTGTGCCATTGTCCTCATTACTTCTTTCTAACGTTATCACTGTCAGCACCATGGCGCTGCCTTAGTGATTGCCCCAAGCCATTGTCAGCAAAGATCTGAGTTTTCCAGTTGAATTTCTTTTGGCCAATTTAGAGTGCCCCTAGGTTTAAGTGAGTATATTGCCCTTTAGAAGATTTGTAAAATGATTAGGTGAAAAATATCTTGACCAAAATCACCTATACTAGGATCCAATAAGACTTTAGTAAATACACTTATTAAAACCTGAGATTATTTATACATTAGCATATTTGTATCAACAACCTTTAACTTAAATTTCATAGATAACTTTTGTGTCTAATGCACCTGGAGTGGCATTGTTGACCCAATTACTATCATGACATTTATTAAGTTAGAAACAAATACCGATATCTTTAATTATTGTATTCATGCAGATGAATCTTATTCCTCAAAATCAATAGCTGGAGCTATCCCTTCACCAAGACACTCCTAGTTCACTTGTGTAGTGCAGCATCAAAGTTCAAGTTGTACTGAGATCCAAGTTCAAATCTCAGTCTTCAAATCTAGTTGTTGATGGATTATGTGGTGTAGCCGATTGCGTCACAGACGAGCGACTAGGCTGTCCCATTTCGAAGGCTGCTTCATATAAACTTCTACTTTAAAAACTTGGCTTATGCATGGGACCTCCCTTGCCTAACCTAGAACAACAGAAGATGGCTTTTTGAGAAGCTTTTAATTCATGCTGTAAGTAAATGTTTAAGTGTCTGGTTTTTACCCCTCATGAGAATGTTAGTTATAAAAGTTTTAATAGTGAGCATGAGTACTTTACACTTGACTTGTAATTGAATTACATAATGTGTAATGATAATGTTTTGCTATCTGGGCCATTTCCCGCTGCTTGTTTTGCAGGTAAACGGATGTGTGATAAGACAAATTAAACAGCTGAGATGAGGTCTCAAAGAAACCCAGATGTGGACAGTCCAAATCCAATAACCTTTGGCACACAGTGGCCTTGCTTTTTTCCAAACCAGGAGCAGACACTTCCAGCCCCGAGGTAAATCTTGGTTACTCAATGCTTTTAACCTTTGTCAGATACAATTAAGGGTGGCATGGTGGCTTAGTGGGTAGCACTGTTGCCTCACAGGGAGAAGGTTCTGAGATTGATCTCCAGGTTGGCAGAATTAGGTCCTTTCTGTCTGTTTTTTTATGTGCTCCCTGTGTTTTTTCTGTTTTTTTCTGGGTCAAATTTTGGACTGGAAGGTACCAAAAAGTCTCTCTGTGGATTTTGTCAAGAGCACAAACCCTACAGATTCCACCTGCTTTAAAATCTTGCGCATTCTGGGGTATTAGAAGGGTTATGCTTTATTTCAGAGTGACCTGCTGACCTGTGTGTCCACTTGGCAGACAGGATTTGGACTTTTGTGAGTTAATTGTGTGCCTGTAACTTGCGGGAGACGATTTAATCTTAAATACGTTCTATAGGACAGGTTTGTAAGATGTTAAAACAATTCAGTTAATTATGTTATGTTCTAGTGATTTGCAGAACATCTGGGAGATTCGAGTTACCATTCTGTTCAAATCTTAGTGATTTCTAACTGTACGAACTAAAGCGGTAACGCAATAATTTTCCTTGCTAACAGTCATCTAACTCTTAGATTCTCAGATCAGTTGTTTTTGTACAGATCACAGCCTAAAAACTGGGATTTGGCATGGTGTGTTAACTGCATCTCTTAAAGCTGTGATTTGTCCATGGGTCAGTGGGCATTGTCTGTCTGGGACAATGATGCTTGAGTAATCATCACAAGCAAGTCCTCTGATTTCCCAGTGAATATTTGGAATATCCATTGCCTACAAAATGTGTGCACTATTATTTATTTGTATAGATTAACATAGACACATTTTGCTTTCAAAATGTGTCTGTCTCACACACTGGTCTAACTCATCAGACATAGTGCTATATATTTCCTTTAATGAAAGGAAATCCAGTTCTGAAAATGCTTTTCAATGTCAAAGTCTGATCACAGATTTACTTCCATATCGAAGTGTACCATAAACTAGTGGATGTCTGTACTCAATTCAAATGTATATAGTTTTACTGTGCACATAATGCACATTCGTCATACTTTTCAAAAATGTTTGAAAAGTGTACTTTCAGTTAAATTTCAGTTAAATTTATTTTTTAACTTGTTTTGGCTATGTTTCATATATTTTTGCGAAGTATATTAAACAACTGCTATAGTAATCGATTTAAAGGAAATTATCACATACAAAGGTAAATGTAAAAGTATGTTTTCTGTTATTTACTTATAGTTATGTATTTATTTATGCCAAATTTATAATTATGTAACATCAAAACAAATGTAATTATTACTGAAATGATTTCTCTATACTTGGTTAATTGAAATAACCTGAGAAGTTCTGGTCCTGTCCTTCCTCAAGATTATGTGCCTATCTAAACCCTTGCCCAAACCTTGTTTTTGTCTGGAGAAATGACAGCATGTGGGTGACTGTCTGTGAAACTCGAGCCATGTGGGCATTTGTGTGTTCTAAACTATTCCAAGTTTACTACAAGCTTAATTAAAGAAGAAAACCTCACACTGAGTTTGTTCTTTGTTTTAAGCAAACAACACTCATGTTTCTGCCACAAAATGTCCCTTTGAGCTATTTCAAAATGATAAATAATAAACAACATATATATGAACTTTTTATACTATTTTATGTATATTTGAATTGCATGTAATACATTAATTTTACCTGTAATTATACCTGCATATAATTTACTGCATACATATTCATTGCTGTATAAATACTAACCTGAATAAACATAATTTATCTAATGAATAATATACTAACTTAAAACCTAATAACTTTATCACATCAATAGCCATAAAAGCTGACGAATGAACACGTTAAAATGTACATTTACTGTGTTCATACCATCTCAAAACCACTTTAATTAAAGCAACTAATACCCATACTGAGTTATTGATCCTACTCAAAAAGAAAGACAAGAAAAACCTTAAAACAAAAGAGCGGAAGCCTATTTTCACCAGCACAATGTTAGGTTGGAGGTCATAATGTTATGACTGATCCATAAACGGTAATGAAACAAATGTCAGTGTTAAAAAAAGTATGTACATAATTGTCAATTATAAAGTCAAACAATGCAATATGTGAAATACTTTTAAAGTTTAACTTGAGTTTTAAATGTACTTTGTGTACTTGCAAAGCTGTCTGGTAAATATTTTTCACTTTTTCTCAGAGGCACTATCTTTAAGGCTTCATTTCAGGCCCACCCTCGAGAATACCATATTTTGTTATTTCAAGCAGAAAGTGTAATGCTTGTGTATGATTTCTCTTCACCAGCAAGCAGACAGTAGCAAAGCAGCAGGGCCTCAGCTGGGTTCCTTTCAACACTTCATATGAAGCTAAGAGTTGCAGTATCTGCCCTCACCACTTCAGAACCTACTTTCTTAAGCTTTGAAGGAGTACATTACGGCAGATAGGAAGAGCACTGAACTTCATAGCTCCTTCCATGTATAATCGATGCCACATTCAAGACTTTCCGAAAACAGCATGTTAATAAAGGCTTTATAAACTATTTACCAACAGAAGGAATGAAAAATACATTAAAAGCCTGATCCATGGCCTCTAGTTAATTTGCTGTGTGCAATAACAAATAAACAGCTTTTGCTGACTGCCTTACACTTGTCTGTTGTAATTTTGACATTTGCAGTTTTTGGACTGTGACAAATCACATTTAAACCAACTCAGCAAAAAAGGGCTAATTTTAATGCTGAATGCTTTTGCCAGGCTAATCGGAAGGTATCGGAGACAAACGTGGTACACAGCTGTGCATTTATAATATAATACCTAATATAATAATATATATTAAATATAATAAAAATAATACACTAGATCTTCATTCTCTTGGTCATGATACTTCTAGGTACTGTTAATATGTACAAGTGACTAGTTTAAATCTTGTTAAATATCCCTGAAAATGAAGGTAGAAAGTTATTTCCTTTCAGCAAGGTCAGTCTGACTTTCGATGCAGTTGGTGCACATGCTGGGACATCCTTTGAAAAGCTATTTGTTACACCATAAAATAAAACGTCTACGTTATGATGAGAAAATGACTTTTTTTCATAATACTATTTTAAAGCCCATGTAAGTATACTCAATTTAAGAAGTCTAACACATTTTATTGCTATTGTCATAAGCACTACACCCTACTATCACATTGGTACACAACTTTATTGACAGTGTAAATTACCAACCAATAGAATAAATAAATAAATGTGGATTTTTTTGTGGTCATGTATACATATACACATGTAAAGTAAAATCTTATTCTTCTGTATATCTTCTATGGATGATTAAGGGTAAAATAGATTACGTAAAATAAATGTAATTCCTATTGCCAAAATCAAACCCAAACTTTTCCGTTGAACATTCATTACCATAATGTAAGCAGAAAGCACATGTGATCTTTCATTAAAAGTTGTTTTGATTATTTTATTGCTGAAACAAAGTGTGAAGTGTGCAACAAAGTCTGAATAGCTTTCAGAACGCACTGTATGTTGATCTGCACAAGATCTGTTCCAAGAGGAGTGTGTAAATGTTAAAAACAAAGGAAGATTTAAATTGTGCATTCTCCTTCTAAATGTTTCAGGAAACTTAAATATTCAGAGGTTACAGAGCAATCCTTCATAAAAATAAAAACACTTGATTTTCATAATATAGTAAAAAAAAAAAGATTGAAACTCGATCCCTGTGTTTAAATTGCAATAATGTATAAAGAAAATCTATGACGAGACATTGGTGAGACTTTTTTTTTCATTTTCTGACTGGCTTACTGATTTAGAAGGGATGGAAAATTGCAATAATCTTTTTTTTTTTTTTTTTTTTGGCAGGTGTTGGTGTGGCAGTTACCGGTAGTGGCATGTGATGATAGGGATGGATGGGGGCTGCTGGTATTGTTGACCACTAAGCCTGTGTTGGTGTCTAAGTGTGTGTGCAACATTGTGTGAGTTCAGATTTGCTTTCTCAGTGCAGCAATTTTGATCTTTTATTCTCACTCTGTTCTGCAGTCCTGTCACAGTAGAGATGATGGTGGCTTTGAAATGCACTTGTCTTAAATGTTCGCTGTCATGATCTTGATCTTCTTTTCAAGTGGTGGCAGTGTGACTATGTTCACCCTTAAAATTGACTGAAAAAGTAAATAAGATAGGTCAGCAAAAGTTTAGTCTAAACCATATAAAGTGGGACAGTAATCTTTATCACACGATGTTTCATTTCTAGCCTCACATATTAATAGGGCTAGATATGTGTGTGAGTGGGAAGCACTTTGTCATAAAACACACACTTTGTTTGTTCAGAGGCAAATGTGGAAAGACTCAAACATAAATGTAGGTGCAGAGCTTTTTTTCTCTTCTGGTTTACATGTATACATTATTTCATGTTAAAATTAGATCTGCATTCAGCTGCTCACCACAGGGTATTGTTAGGGTATTTACACCTGCTGCCCTTCCTCACACAACCCTCCTTACGCATTCAAGCTTAGGGCAGACACTACAATGCACTGGTTTATGCATCCTAATGGCTAGGTACCATGCCTTAATAGAGATATAATAATATTTTATAAAACCCAAAATGTCTGCGGAGATGTAAAAATAATCATTAATAGGCATTTCACCTGGATACTTGAAGGTCCAAACATAATCTCTAAATGTTCTATATGCACCTGAACAAAACTTGACAGGATACAATAATGCAGTAAAATAATCGGGTGCATCCATCTATTTCGTCAACTGTCTGACAATTATGCTGTAACAAGCCAAATTTCTGTTACACCAGTTCAGGGAAGACAGGGAATTGCAGAGTGATAAATGCTTTCCTGTCCAATGTGATGCAGGCCTTAAATGCAGAAGTGGATGCATATTAACAAATAAAACCAGAAATACAAATCGATGTAAGAAACCCTTCCTTTTTTCTACACCAACTTTGTTCTTTGTTCCATCTGACAAAGCTCTCTTACACACACACTCAAACACAGACACACAGATGGCAGGAGAACTTTAACGTAAAGATTTTTCTTCATTGAAATGTCCAGTCACTGTGGAAGTGGCAGTACTTTGTATTCATTTTCTTACCTTGAAAGCTCATTAAATAGTATTCAGATATTAATGGATTCAAAGCAATTTAGAACCAGTGAGTAGTACCAAAGTAAATTACCCTTAGAAATGAATGTATGATTTTTTTAAACACTTCCATGGTGAAACTGAATTAAAGCAAAATTTCAATAGAGGAGCCCATATTAGCGTCATTACAGTTGCAGTGAAGGATATACTGCTTTAATGTGTTCATTGAAACATGAAAACATCACATTTTATATAGGTTCAACATATCCAGTTATATAATTATTCATACATTAATTCACTGTATGTTCAACCTATTTTTCCTGGTCAGGGCTGTGGTTTAGAAAAAGATTGATCCAATTGCAAGTCTATTAAGCAGAGAGAAAGCCATACACTTCCTAGAGCAACTAAAGAAATTGTATTCTAGACTTGATTTAATCTCAAAAGTATAAAATATGTGGAAATATGTGCTGTGGAAAATACAAATCTCT
>JAYDZF010000001.1:10149539-10160759 GCA_034509105.1 Microcambeva barbata
TAGATTGTATCATCCTATTTCACATATTATTTTCCAGATGTAATGTGTTATGTCATTCTTGGACGTGTCATGCTCTATTGTGTTTCATCTGAAGGGAATCCATGGAATTTAGTTCAGAGAAAAATATATTAGTGGTCTCTGAATTTTTTCTGGCTTAAAACCAACAAGATGAGTCAATGTTTAGTAAAACATGAAACCTTGGAAAATACGAAAAATCAGTAGAAACACGAACCAAAAGCACTGGGAACCACATGGAGCTCCACTGAGCCTGGTCCAGCATGCTCATTATAAAGGGCGGCTTGACCGAATTAGCTAGAGGGAGCCAGTTGGGTGGAGGAGGCATGTTTGACCTTCATGTTGCCTGAGAGGGGGGCGTAGCAGGCACACACAGAGAGCTGCTGTGTTACAGGTATTAGTCTGTTTGTTCCTTGTCTGTGTTTTTGGTTATATAGATACGTTATATCTGATCTATAAACCCACAAACTAGTGCTAGTAGTATTTCATGCAATTGCTCGTTCTGCCTTGCCTGTGGTCCAGCCCTGCATGTACTTTCAGAATGTACTATAGAGTAAGTTCTTTGGCATAAAAAAGGATGTATGCGATCTGCAATGCGTACTGAAGTTCTGGCAACATGTTCTGCAGAGAGAACCTGGAAAAATGTTTGTATATAATGGAAAGTGCCGAGGAAAAGCCAAAAATGGAAAAAAAAAACCTTGCCACTGGCAGGTGCTTTCAGATTTTCCTTTTGCAACATTAACCAGCCAACCTGACTCACACCTGCTTGTAATAAGAAGAGCAATAATACATGAAAGGCATACTTTATCCTGAAATCCAGTACTGTTATGAAATTTGACCTTTAATTTTGGTACAGAGATCATGATATTACATTTAAAAATATTAATAAAGTTTCCGTGTACAGAATCATTACTTTTAAACATTCCATCTACTGAAAAACATATAATATATAGGGGTCAGACTTTACAATTAGTATTTATGTTTTTGGGATGTGATGTTCAACACACACGATTTAATTGGCACGTTGTGTACAAGCTTTGGCAAACATTATTTGTTACTTTTTCACTAAGGTCCAACGATCTTCAGGGCTCTCACATGGCATCTGGAGTTGTTCACAATAATGCACTTTTAAAATGAGTTTGACACCCCTGTCCTAGATCTTTAATCCTAATCCTTAATAGTCACACATTCCTTCATCTCCTACTTTGGATCATTGTTTACATCATTATTTACATTTACGGCATTTAGCAGACACTTCTATTTGAAAAACGTATAATCATGACTGAATTAAGACACCCAGCAAACTTTCGTCAAACTACTACTGCCTAGAGGTGAGCCACCAGCTACCACATGATACATTTGTGCTAATCCAACAGAATTATATCTCAATCTGCAACAATTTATGTAGGCGGTACATGTCACAATGAAATCCAGGGCCCAAGGTTGCCCAGCACTGAGCACTGTGTGTTCTGACACCTTTCTATCAGAACAAAATTAACTTTTCAAACAATTTGTTACACAACTCACACAACTGAGGAATCTAAGCGCTCATGACTCAGTTGCTTGTACACCTGTTTACTTTATGTGGACTATTTTTGCTGGTACTTCAGACACATAATTTTCAATAGTTAATTGTGCAACTCCTGCATATTTAAAATAACCGATAGTAATTGTGACAATATTACGAATCCTTAATCTTAAATCATATATATATAAATAAAATATTTTTCATTGTTATAATTCAAATTGATGTACAGGCTTAGAAATAAATACCCGCTATTTTGAAATCATTTAGCATTGAGCTCAGGTGTTTAAATCTCAGCTCTGCTCTAGGCTGACCGGGTGTCGTCACAGACATAACTGGCTACTGAGCAAGTACATTCCTCTCAAAAAAACAACAACACAGTAACAACAGTAACTTAAACAGAGTGAAGATGGATAAGAGTGGGTCTGTTTGTGCATTTGAAGATCACTGTGTCAAAGGTCTGTTTACTTATCTGTGACAGAGCTTCCACATCACTAAAAAGTTTCCACTTCCCTTTATAAAACTTGTTGTTCAGACACAATTTAGACACAGCAGTGGATAGTAATGATAAATATTTCAATCAATCCAATCTTTATATACATATACAGTATGTATATCTGCATAAATATAACAGCTACGTGTTGCATTTTCCTTCTAGTTCTACTTATTATTTTAACTTTTTTTTTTTATTTATTTTAGCTTTCGTGTAACTATGTCATGTTAATGCACTCTCAATGGATCTGTAGTGGATTGTAATGGAATTTAAGTGAATATATGCATCAGACAAAGTTCTTTCTCCGACTGCTCTTGTTTAAGCATTGACAAAGTGGTTCATGATAGTTTTTCCTGACACATTCCTCCTGATTTATCCGGGCTTGGGACTGACACTACAGTGGTGTGTGCATCTTAGTTGCTAGGCAATTAACCTGACTGCATGTTTTAAACTGTGAGCCTCCAGATCTACTGGAGGAAATCCACATGGACTGGGAGAACATGAACATTTTTTTATTCTTTTTATTTGATTTTCTTGCTGTGAGGTGAAAGTGCTACCTACCGAGCCAACATGCTGCCCTTACACATCTGAAATCACAGTGGCTAAAGACCTGCTTTAATCACAGTATTTACAGAGCAAACAAAATGCTTTGCATGCTTGTGTCTTATCCCTTTAACAAAATCATGTCATTTTCAACCCTGGCAAATGTCAGTATTTGCTTCTCATTCACACATCACTAGATTTGTTTCCTTCTTTTGAATATGGTCATGGGGTGCTTGTTACCAGGTGTATTCTTAAATGTTTTCCCTTTGAGTCACTCATGGCTTGGTTAAATGGCCCAACAGAAAAGTGGTAAAAGTATAAAACAGTAAAGAAAACTATAATGTTGATTACTACAATAAACAAAGCACATTATAAAATTCTCCAATACAACTAGAGCAATTACAGCCTTTTTACCAGATTGTTTACCAACAGGCCCACACTAGCTGAGTCTAACCACATAGAATGCTGTTTTCAGTTAGTATGTGTTTGTGTGTCTCTGCAACCCAGTGAGTATTTTTGTGTGAACACACGGGAGATTGGCCAGAGGCAAGTGGAACAGAATCATCACTCACAGTTTGTTTTGCTTCTCCGTGGTAACTGAGTTTCTACTTAATCTTTTTGTCCACTTTAGAACCCACCCAAACTGTCAAAAAGATGAGCTGAATAGTAGATTTCTGTGTAATGCAATTTTGATTATTATTTATTTTATTTATTGTTTTGCCTGAAAATTAGTACCCAGTTATGCAATACTTCCTCTATACTCTCCTGCCCCGATTCAGGAGAGCAAAACAGTGACACTTAACTCCCTGACACACACACGCACACACACACACACACACACACACACACACACACACACACACACACACACAGAAGCAATGGACTATATTGTCTTTACTTTACTCAATTACAGCAATACATTTACCTTAACCTGAATGACTGTGGTACTTTTGGCACTTTCTGTCCAGGAACCAAGCAACGGTACATGTGGATTTAAACGCCTCCTGTAATGGTAAGAATCCCAGATGCTCAGCAAAACTCAGTCAGCGAGGTGACTGAACTCCTCTAGTGGACACTAGTGGAATTACATTGTTTTAATATTGCAGGTTAACCACGTAATATGCTTCACACCAAGACTACAATGTAGATATGTTCAATAGAAAGCTGAAGAGTATTATAATTTCAGTTTTAAGCTTGAAGAGCTATATTTACTTTCAGTTGTTTGTCATCTTCACTCACATGGAAAAAAGCATACCAATACCATACTTGTGTAATTATGAAGTGCATAGATTTTTTAGACAAACGTTTATATGTTTATTCATTTTCTGATTAGAACCATGGTGGTTCAGAAACAACCAAAAGACTTGGTACAAGGCATGAATACAGACTAAGTGTGAGCATTTGTAAATGTGAAAAGCATCAAAATATACAGAAAGTAAATTTAGTTTTAGACTTGTGTTTTTTTGTCTCCCTTAAATATTAAGATGGAGTTTTCTTTACACAACCATCTTCTATTCATCAGTTGGGACATTATTATCCAAAACAAAACATTCTGTACACGTTGTGCAAACAGTGCACAAACCAGATTTGATTATAAAAGCATTCAGAAACATTTAACTAAAACTTATTTTGATTTTGGTTTTTTGGGGTTGATTTGGTTTGCTTGGTGACTTCATCTGCCATTAATTCATTTTTTGACTTTTTTTTTCTTGGTTGTCTCCTAGTGGCTTTCAGGCAAATGGGGGCAATAATTCCATCCTCCTGTGTACACTATTTTACCTGATGCTTCCGCAGCAAGCCATAAACCACCTAATTACATACTTTAGCTAGTAATGCTTTTTATTTGTTGTGCAATGTGTTTAATTGTGTCTGTTAAAATTGCTTTGTATTGACAGATGCTCAGCAAAACTCATAAAGAATTATTGTCAAATAATTTTCAGAGTGTGACTTTGGCATAGAGAAAATACATATAAAGGGAATTTAAGTTCTTTTCCTGCAGTATAACAAAAACAGACAACTAATCTAGTTCTGATGTATTCATTCATTATTTTTTAAAGGTCAGATATTACAAAACTATCTTGATCACATTGTTGAGCAAGGTTCAGTACTGTACAACAAACTGCTTATGGCCATGATTTGTGCATTATAATAGACTGAGCATTTGTTCCAATGGGGCATCAATGCGTAATAAATCTTTGCTTTCATTTACCCCTCTATTTTTCACTGGTTATTATTCTCACATGCTTCAGCTGGCTCCTTCAAAGAAATGTGGTTAGTTGCACAAACTGCAGTAGCATTTCACCTTTGGACAGTTTTGAGTTGCAGCCAGACTATATTTTTTGAGATCCTTGTGTGTTGTACAAGTTCAGTAATTCAATAGTTCAAGAGTTTATGTGTACTGGGAAACAGTTGCAATGCACGATGAAAATATTTGTAATATATAAGACAAAAATGTACCAAACGTCACCTTAATGCCATGTGGATTCTATCATGCACCAAAAATACATACATTAAATAAAACCACATTGAAGTGTTTTTGGTCAATAATGTTGATTTACATTTTGATCTCTTCCATATTTTTGCGTAATGACCTTTGTGCAAATATTGTCTCATCAAACTACCACATGATTTTGTGAATACACAGGCAATTTGTTTAATAAAGGGATTCAGCCAAGGCACATGACATGATGTGTATGTTGGGAGATTGCCAGATGAACTGAAAAGGGCCGGGGCTGAAACCAACAGCCTAAACAATGAATGTCTGCATAACAGTGGTGCATTAACTTCACCCTAGCTGTTGTTACAGATGCTCAATAATAAAATCCTCATGGCATAACAACAGTGTAGCCAACAAAACTATTCACTTTACCCTTGTTTTACAGACACAGTAATGCATTAATATGTTGTTGGTCACTTTGTGACCTGAACCCTAAGTACTGTTGGTTCATGTAGCAGCATGATCTGAAGTTAGATCATTAAATCTCTTCAGTTTTTTTGAGAACCTGGGACAAGACCATAAATGGACAGTTTATGAGCAAAGACCCAACATTAAAACAATCCCACAGCGATGTAAAAGACTGATGTTTTAATTCAGCTCTTACTGACAAGGGTTGCAGTATCGTTTAGTGGTTATGCAGGGTTTTTTTTTCAAGCATGTGGTTTTTATCTTATATTAAAATTAGTTTGAAGACGTGTGATAAATTAGCACATTTTAAATCCCAATCTGAAAAAAATCTGACAGAAAAATTAACTAACATGACCAAATACAAGATTTTAATGAGGTTCAGGAAATGAATGAACTGTGAAGAAATTGGCCAAAACTAATGAACCCCCTATATAAATCTTTGAAATATGAAAATAATTTAAACAAATAGGCCTGTACATCAAAATAGGCCTGTATTTTTGAAGCTGCTTATGTCAGTTTTTTTCTTTTTCTAATAATAGTTCTCACGTACTTTTCTCACTGTTTTTCTCGCCCTATTTCTAGTAGTGATTATTGTATATCAGGATCGTTATAGATTTCATAAACTTGAAGTCTGTTGGATCCTAATGACCACTAGAGGGCAGTATGACCTTAATTCTGATTTATTTGAGCACGGTATTCAACAGTCGTCGTTACTGCATATCCGTTTTCAATTTAACGGTACTGGAATTGTACGTTTTCAAATCCCACTTGAGAGGGTAATTCAAGACACCACAATCATAAAGTACTTAAAATAAAGTAATTTTGATGTTTATCTGACACCAAGCCTGGCAAATCTGTAAGCAAGTAATTCTAGAAACATATGCTGTATTAATTCATTAAGCAGGAAGGTGTTTTATAATAAGGGAATTTGCCCATTGTTACCATTGTTTGCCATCCAGTGCAGATTTAAAAAATATCTATATTTCAGCCTTGATAAATAATTTAGTGGATGGTTTTGTGATGCATTCTGCTCCTGCTAGAGATTACATCACCTTTTTAAAAAGTAAAATGTGCAAGATGACTGTACATTGTTAGCCTTTTAGCCAGAACCAAAAGGAACATCGAGCATTGCATCATAGCAGGGACAGAACACAACCTAACAAAGTTTTTCATAATAAGACGGTAAGATAGGGATGCAAAACATAATATCAAGTTTAATACTTTGATTGGAAAGGACAAAAAGGACAATTTAAGAAAATAGAAATGCAAATCTTTAACAGATAAAGCAAATATGCTATTGAAGGAAGATACAGAAATGTACAGGCAATCACAGGATGTCACCATTAAATACTTTAAAATACTTGATTCAGAAAAATTGAACAAATTGTGTATACACAGTAGCTACTATAAACCACAACAACTGATGAAAAACTGTTGTTTGTTTTTATCTCCATTTCACATTCTGTCATTTTGTAGGAACTGGGAGTTATGCACAGTGACCACAATCTTGAAATAAAAGAAGCTTGGCACAAGCTGAGACCTTCCTAGAGCTGTCTGCTTAGCCAATCCCTTAGTCAGGAAAATAAGAAATAACTCAGCAATCACTGTTTAAAGAGCTCCAGATATTCTCTGCAGATATAGGAGAGTATGTTGGATGGAAAATGATATATACAGCACTTCATAATTCAAGCATTCATGGGAAGGTGGCAAGAATAATAATACTTACTTGTGGAGGTTTGCTAAACAGCAAAATGACTAACCATACCTACAGTAAAATATAGTGGCTCCAGTAGTCCGTGTCAGAGAGTCTTTATTGTCATTTCAGATACATACAGGTACATATTCAAACGAAACAACGTTCCTCCGGGACCACGGTGCAACACAGAACAAAAGTGCAAAACAATACAAGTGACAGTGAAGGTACAATAGGTCCGATAATAAATAGAAAAGATACATTTATCATCTAAACATTTCTGACCAAGTAATTTAGGGACAAGACTAGAGGCGAGTGTTGGTCAGTACGTGGTACTGAGTAAATGGTACCTGAGGTACAAATATTTACTGATGTACAGTTAGCAAAATAGAGTTTGTTTTAGCAGCAGAGATAAAAACAGATTAATGTGGAAAAATTCAACAATTTGTGCAAGTTACAGTAAAAGTGCAGAAATGCAGGCAGTTCGTTCACAACAGGTGATAAACATGTTTGTGTTCATTATGCTATTCTGGTGCTTTTTCTCAGCAGGGACATGGACACAGGTATAAATTGAGGGACATATGAATGAAGCCATGTAGACTCAGATTGGCGTGGCAGTTAACTTTTTTAAGTTTTGGCAACAAATTGGTAGCATAGTGGGCTACAATTTGGAAGGTGGCTGACTCAGTCCCACCCCTCTCAGCCCTAGAGAGTCTTAGCCATCAATTGCTAAAAAATGTCTACTAAATGGCAAATGTAAATATAGATATCTTTCCAAAATGACTTGTTGTAATTGTCCTAAAGATGAATAATTTATGATTGATTATATATCTTAAACAAAGGGAAGTCAAATGCATCATAATACATTCTCAAATCAGTGTATTTTTTGTTGCCCTTAGATTATACATTAGTAACACATTTGCATTATTCGATTTGTGTCATTTTAACTGACTTACGCTTCCCTTCCTCTGTCCTTATATCTCATCCTTCTTATTAAAATATTACCATGGCCATTTATATTTAAAAAAAGAAATCTAACCTCATTTGCCTCTATTTTTACCCCGGACCACCTCATCCCCTCTGTTTCATTCACCAAAGTGACCACTCAAACACCAACCACAACTTTACCCTCTCTACCATTTCATCTAACTCACTTCAGAAATCTGCTTTCTGCTTCGTGTCACAACAATCTTGAGGGATGTAGGCACTGAAAATTCATCAGCACTTCATCTGTTTGAAGGGTCACACTTGTCACTCTTTTCACCTCCACTAGATTCTTGCTTCAGCTTTCTATAAATATTACACATTTATTTCCCCCCTCCCATCTACACCATTGTACGGCTGTTTAAACTTACCTTTGAAGCTCTTGGCCATATTTCTTATTCCCTTGAACACATCATATGTAACATTTACCTCTACATTAGATCAACAGCTCTATACATTTGCCAGTTATAGCACCAAAGGTTCAACTCTCAACTCTCAGGTTTCAACTCTTAAATGCACCTACTCTTCTATCTCCCTCTTCTCCTTCTTCTCCTCTTTGGTGCAACTGGGCTGTGTTCCAGTTTACAAACAGTAATCTCTACACTGGTCAAAATCAAATGATGTATATTATTTAATATATGTTATGGTATTGGAAACACTGCAGATCAATTGCTCTCGCTCTGAGCAATGTACAGCATGATGCAAATAGTGTTCTGTGGATGTGATGATCCATTTCATTTGCTTTGTAATTTCATTCTCATTTATTTACAAAGGGCTACAAGGTCTGTCACAAATCTAGGTGGAACTGCAGCTCCAGCAAATGAAAGACATCATTATATTGAATGCACATTCATTATTAATGTAATATGTCAGCTCAGTATTTGAATAGTAGTCTATTTTTAGATCAGTATTTGTACTTTTTCCTAATTAAGGCATGTGTTTACTTTTGCCATCTCCATTGTGAGACAATGATAACCGTCTTGAAAATCTACACTGCCTTCAGAACCAGTGACTCCAGCACATGCTGTTTTATTGTTGACTGGAAAAGCTCAGATCATAACCATGCATGACCTACGTTTTCATGCTAAATAAATCAGATTACTGATGCAGTGAATCAGCCATCACTGATAGAAAACGTTTTTACTCTGTAAAAACCCCTTAGGTAGCAATTTTCAACACAAGATATTGCAGAGAAGAGCTAGTTGCCGAAATGATGTAGCTTGACATGCCCTTTTACTTGAAATGTAGCTATGTAAGCTTAATAACTTAGCAGGCTTTTAAGGGACTGGCAAATCTGGTCTTTGTGACATGATGTGACTAAGCAGGAGCTGTGTAGCGCTGCTTTTATCTTGACTATTGCTGTTTAAATCTGAAAAGGGAACACGGGGAATCTGGGAGCACAGTCTGTGCTATGAGAAAGACATTTTATCTAAAAGTATTAACCCCGCGGAGGTCACTAAACCAATTAGTGAAGAAGGACTGGACTCCTTGTTAGCTTAATGGAGGATTATACACTGCTGTAAAGTGGTTGTTGCTTTAATAGGGTGATGTGACATTGCATTTGCTGTAATATTTTAAAATCAGATTTAATCAGTATGAAAAGATGACAAAGAATTAAGTGCAAAGAATGTGCACAGATGATTACTAGCAGGCTACTGCATTATAATAAAGAGTGTACATCACACCATGCTTGTTGCCGGTATAATGCTTGGGCAGTGGTTAAGATACTGAATTAAGATTCAGATAGATCCAGGGTTAAGTCTCACCACATTCTAATGGGCCCTTAAGCTTCACTTGTTAAAATTGCACTGTTGTAGTTGTAACTCACTTTTAATAAAAACAACTATGTCTTCTTCTTTCTACTGCTGCCATTAGGGGTCGCCACAGCAGATCATAATTTTCATTACTAGATTAGTTTTTATGCAGGATGCCCGTTTCAATACAACCCTCTTGATGCTTTGGACCAGAACTGCACTGGTCTATGCATCCTAGTGGCTCACTGGATGAAAGTGGCTGCTAAATGCTATAAATGTAAAACACTTTATGGATGTGAACACCTAATTTTTGAGTCTTAGTGTTTTAGCTGCATCTGATGTCATGTTAAAAATAATAAAATGATTGTTTTCTTTTTGCTTTTAAGGGGGACTGCCAGCTGAATCTAATAAAAGCACTAATGCAGTTCAACTCAATAATAGACGAATGTACAGAAGAATGTGTTCATGTACAGATGAATGTGTTTGATACTAAATGTAATCAGGACTGTACAGTAACAGTACTAAAGTAGTAAACAAGCAAGATAAAATGAATCACAATCAAATCTTTAAACCACTCATATAGAGAAAATGAAACAATTCATTATAAAACATTTCCCAGCATTGCATAAACACTGTTAAGCAAGCAAGCTGTGTGGTCGTGTTCCAATTTACACAGAAGACCTTTGGTTAAAACAGTATTTCAATCAAAATCAAATGATGCATGGTTGCTATATATGATGGTACACAACAGTGCTCTCTTTCTCTCTGACCAATATACAGCCTGATATAAATCATCTACTAATGTGTGAATGTAATGATCCATTTGATTTGCTTTGTATTTCCATTCTAGGTTATTTAGAGGAGGCTGCCAGGTATGTGGAAGTACAGCTCCAGCAAATTAAATACATTGTTACATTGAATGCACATTCATTCGATCATAGTGTAATATGTCAGAGCAAAATGTAGATCAGCTGTGTTTAAGTGGCTTAGAGTGAATAGTTTAGGCGTGTCTGCTTTGGATTCAGAGGCAGGTTTAATTGCTTGCTTTGTTTCCTTAGTTATGTGATAACCCTAAGGCAGCTATAAAAAGAGCCTTGCAGCCACTCCACCAACTGACACAGTCTATGTAAAGTGTGGATCCGTGAGGCTGTACTGTCAAGCAGACTTGTGTAGAGGCCGCTCACTCATTTAGGGTGATTACACAGTGAAAGCTGAGAGGTGCCTCAGTACAGGCTGAATTCCTCACAAAGATGATCAAAGAATGCAGACATATGAGCCCACAGCACAGAGGCCAACATAGCCAGTATT
>JAYDZF010000001.1:10194403-10206938 GCA_034509105.1 Microcambeva barbata
ATATATAGCTCTGGAACTTATTTACATGTATATAGTTTATAGTATAATATTTATTGCCACTGTGCTGCTCAACCCTTTGAGAAATGATCACAAATAATCAATTCACTTGAATCACTTAAATTGATTCACTTAAATTTATAATATAGTCTATGGTTCAGGAGCAGAATGTCAAACAAGTTTAGTGTACACACGTTTCCAATGTGCTATATAAAGCATTTGCCTAATGGGACATGCTTGCTCACTTAAGTGTCACCTAGATGACTTTCCCAGCTTTATAATGTATATAATGTATAAACCTATAGTCATTATTCTAATGAAATATTACTGAATTATTACTGTATTATTATTATTATTATTATTATTATTATTTACACATTATAAACACAACAGATCTCGATGTATTAATTTTAATGTTTGTTTCTTTTGTTGGTTGTCTTTAAAATTAATTCACAGACTGATGCAAACTACATTTTACTTCTTACATCTTCTGTATGCTGCTGTAGCAATGTCATTTTGTTCTGTGTGATAGTAAATGGGTATCTTGTCTTATCTTTCTCACAGTCAGGCTACCATTGACTATTGCATAGAGGTTTGATAACTGACCCACCAAACAAGGCATGCTGGTGATATTTTAGACATCATCTCCAGTCTCCATGTCTGTCACATGCGCTTTGTGTGAACCTTGGGTGCCAGTAGCGGACCAGCCAATTCTAGTGAACTCTTTGGTGAATACCAATCAACAGCACAATGCTGGGCAGGAGAATGACGACTGTGCTTCTGGCAGACAAAACATAAAATTAGAGAAACATCAGCCAGGAGGGTAATGAGCCAGTAATTGTCTGTGGTCACCATCTGCAATACCAATTCCTTTTTGGAATTTTTTCATTCTTGCCTCTCCAGAGCAGGTGTTATAACAGGCATTTGTATCAAAGCAGGTAAAATTGATTCACTATTGTTTATGCTTTCTAAATAGACAGTTGACATCCCTTTAGGTTTAACTAACATTGTGTAGCCTCATCATGGCTAGCAAAGTAAATTAATAATTGACTAAAGTAAACTGTTGTGGTTCTGTTTATTTAGATTTTTAACATTTTAGTTACAGCCACAACGCAAATGGTAATTCCTTGTTACTCAAGATTTCACAAGGTTATATCGAACATTGAGCACCCAGAGGAAACCAACACAGACATAGGGAGAATATGCAAACTCCACAGAGAAAGGACCCGGACCTTCCAACCTGGGGGTTGAACCCAAGACCTTCTTGCTGTGAGGAAACAGTGGTACTCATTTAGCCACCATGCTGCCCTGATCCAATACATAAAAACATAAAAACGTCTCAACCACATCTCTTAATATAAATATATACATAACTTATCAGGAACTTACTGTGGAAGCTTACCAGGTAAGCTTACTGAGGAAACTAGAAACACATTATGCATTAAAAATCTAATCCTAAACTGTACACCTACAATGAGTGTGTTCTTTAAAAATCCTACAAGACTGCTGCACATGACAAACTTGTGATGGTCTTTTTTGATTGATTGAGTGCAGGAGAAAAACAAATGCACGGAGCCGCCCGAAGGGCTACAGGCAGTAATTGTATTCCTACCAAGTTGTTCTGTTCTTTTGAACTTTTGGTTTTGAACTGACAACAGAGCAAATACATGATTTTGAATGTATGATAGTTTAAAATAATTATTATAATACTGTATTGGTCTACCTAATACAGTCCTTGATAAGTCTATATTAGATTGCAAAGACATAAGACATAATAAGGCCAAGAGTGCACCCTAAGAGCATCCTAGAGGGTATGGCAACAGCAAAAGTAGTTGCAGTAAAGTACACAGTTTAAATCACTATATTACACTTATCAGTCTATCACTATTACTTATCAGTCTAGCAGCACTGTCTCCATAAGTAAATAAGAAATCAGTTCAAAACTGATTTATACCTAGGTTTGATCCTTGCCTCTGGTCACTGTCTCGGGAGTTTTTATGTGATCTATGTTGGTGTCCTCTTAACTTACTCCTACGCCCCTTAAATCATAATTGCACCTCAAATATGTTTCACTTAGAATTAGAAGTACTTGATGCATTGAATTAAATATCATTTTTATGTTCTACTACCACTTAATCCTGGGTCACGATGGGTCCACATTTGGGACTCTACCTCACACGCTCTCTCTCACTTGAGCTTTTTTTATATAAAGAAAGTGAGGATGAGCACTTAAGATGTACTGTCTGCATTTTTAAATAAATGTTCCCAGCGTGACTATACTCTCAACACTCTCAACATGTCCAGATTGGTCTCTGTGGTGTAGTTAATGTCCTGTGTGCAGACTTTTTGCTCTGTAAGAAGCTATGATTTTTATACTCGCTTCCTCTATGTCCAGAGTGTGTGAACTGGATCTGCACTTTATCAGCATGATTCTGCCTTTCTTATTAGTCAAGTGTTTTGCTACGGGGTTGTAAGGCTCAAGTGCAAAATAACTGCATTTAACTTTGTGCTTGTGGGTGGGCATTGCAAAGCATGTGTTTTTGGGATATCACATAGCTTGTTTCCTCTTTCACAATATAATGGGAGCAGCAAAAATCAGCATCTCTCTCTCCATTCACTATTCAATTCAGTTAAATGGAATGACTTTTTGGCATGACTGTTTGGTAATAAAATCATTACTGAAATGAGAATTAACACACAAAATGAAATATTAAAAATTAAAAATATAATTAAGATAAAATAACAGGGCTAGAACAGCCAGAAATATATTTTTTTACTCCCGTTTCTCTATTTTGGGACATGCTACCAGGTTGATTGGAGACAGTGTCCTGTGGGTACCTGCGATAGATTGGCACCCAATTCAGGGTGTTACCTTGTGCTTTGCACTCGTTGAAAAGCTGGGATAGGCACCAGCTCCCCTTCCTGACCCTAATTCTGATAAGGGATTAAACACAACTGAACTGAACTTTAGAACCTGAGCTGAATGTGTATTTAACCAAAACAGAGATGTACAGTATTTTGAACATTCAGTAAAGAAGTGCATATCAGGTTTGATCTCATGGGCAGTAATGAGGGTACCAGTGGGTAGCACACAGCAAGAAGGTCCTGGGTTAGATCCCCAGCTAAGGGCTTTTATTGCTGGTACTATAATTCCTGGTACTAGTGTGAAAGTTCATAAACGTAACAGCAGTTTCAAAGTTTTACAGTGGTACCATAAAGTGGCCAAATGAACATAACCAAAATAAACAAAATGTAAAAAAAGTGTTAAAATCCTAATAAACAAACTTATAAGTTTATACGTAATAGACATGAACCAGCAACCTTATGTTATTTAATATAAACCCCATCTACTAAATCACTATTAACCCTCCTCTCCCTTCCCCCAGCTAAAACAGGAAGTTGTGTAAAACACGCAGCTATGTCAGATCAAAACACGGAAGAGCTGCGCCGGTTAGCTTAGCGGGAAAGTGAAAGTAAATGAAAACAAAGAAGGAGATATAGAAACAATGCTAAGGAAGCGGTAGCCTCGTTTAAGCCCGTTTTTTTTGGCGCACTGCTCATGTATTCTGTAGAACTGGCACAGGGAAGCCGAGAATTACACCGGTTATGTGCCCGAAATTAAACTGAGAGCAGCAGCGTCCACACTGAGGGTACACACCGACACACAACTGCAGGAACGCTGTGAGTGTGTGTTTTGTGTTTATATAATGGTGGTGGACACAGAAATAACAAACTGCACAGAAAAGTTGATTAAATAGTTACAAACACGGCGGTGCAGGTCCGTTTATTGATAAGAAGTAGACGACAAACACTATCAAACTGACTGAATTGTTGTTGACCACCAACAGCTAGTTGCATGTTTTACAAACAATGAAGCAAAAGTTAGTTGTTGATGACTTTTACAGTTTTTAAAGTCCCTGGTTAATCAATGTGAGACGTTTGCTGTGTTTTCCTTTGTGTAGGAACCAAGTGTAGGTTTCCTTTCACCGTAAATACCAGTTAACATGTTTGCATTTAGTATAACCGTGTCAACACTGTTGTTCAGTGTGCACACGTGCATGCATGCTGTTGCTAGGAGAATATAGAGCCATGACCATGAAAGAGAGATTTTATATTACAGCAATTAAAGCTCCATATTTAACCCCAGGTCATGTAGTTATAGTGTCTTGTCCTAGTGTTGTGATTATACTGGTTTCTGTAGTGTGTTGTTTACACACATACTTATTTGTATATTATTATGTATATATGACGTTTCGTTGCTACTATTTCCTTTGGGATTAATATCTCGCTACCTACTTTTATCTACAAAACACACAAACAAAGGGAACACCAAAACAACACATCTCAGATCTCAATGACTGAATGGTCTCTTTGGCTTTAACATGGAGGGCTGTGTGACCCTCCAAAGAAATGCCTCCCAACACCATTACTGACCGACTGCCAAACCGGTCATGCTGGAGGATGTTGCAGGCAGCAGATCGCTCTCCACGGCGTCTCCAGGCACAGGGTGCCAATGGCAAATCTGCCAATCTTGGTGTTCTCTTGTAAATGCTAATCAACCTGCACGGGGTTGGGATGTAAGCACAAGCCCGAAACATGATGGCAGTATATTTGTTTAATTCTACTTGTCTAGACAAATCTAAGTTATACTAAGTTAAGGTAATTAAAAAGATTACAAAAATTAAAATTACGTGTGTGTTTAATGTGCAAGTATGTAGAGCAGCGATCATAAAGTGCAAGTTTAACCAGATGGAGTTTTCATTTAGGAGCTCTGGTTTTCTCCTGTAGCCCAAAGACATTGAGGCAGAGTTATGTAAGAGTGTCTCTGACCTGTGATGGACTAGTGGCCTTTTTCAAGGTTTGTCCTACTTTTCACGTGTGAATGTACTCACCATGACCCCGCATCAGATAATTATGGCCAAATTGTATATTGTGCACAATTGAATGGATATGTTTGCATGATATTTTGTAAATATTATTACTTTTGATTATTTAAATTACTTATAAGAATACATGTGAATACATTTTAAATGAATTGTAATTTTTGGGATCATTTTTGTTTACAGTTTTTATATAACCTTTGTCTCTCTTTATTTGAATAAAACACACACCTCTGCTTTCTTGTGGAGACTGTAGACTGCATAAAATCTAGCTTAATCTGGTTAATTTAGTTTTCCTGTTTCACATGGCTAGATTTCAACCAAAAATCATTCATTATTCCAGTGTACCCTGTGTTAAGTGTTTAGGTTGGTGGGGGTTGAGTAATGGTGTGGGAGATATTTTCTGGGCCCTCTAACAAACACTGAGCAGTATTTAAATGTCACATCTTGTCTTGAGGATTTTTACGTAGCATCTTATTCTGGCTATCATCTCAGACAGGACAGTGAGTTTATGTACGTCAACAGCTTCCCTAGTAACCAAACCACTTTAGGTCAGGTAGAATGAGTTTCCTATTATGAATTCAGCAGACAAACAAGCAGCAGTAACATCATTCTCTTCAACCTAACCCCAATACTTTGGAATTTGATTCCACCACTAAGTGAAATTTGCAAATGTACAAAGATTGTTCTGTTGTTGGACATCTTGGGATAAAAATGGCCAGAAATGATTTACCTAATAGCAATGCGTGTTTCCTGGCTCCAGTGTAAACTTCACGCATGCAACACAAGTGTGTCTAAACAATGTTTCAGTCTTACTTACCTAAACCTGTTTTTCAGGTTTGGTATTATACCATCTATTTGTTTGCCATACCATCTATCCCAGTGAGTCTCCTGCTTCTGGAGGCTGATGCATGAGTGTATACGCTTAGCCGATGAAAGAATAATATGGCCATAAATCACAAGAGCATCTGCTATTAAAAAAAGACAAAAAATATGGTAACATGAAAAACAGCTTAAAAGAAAATGTCATTACTCATAAAGAGCAGCACGACGGTGGAACAACAGCGCTGTGGCAGTGTGACGCCAATATAATTTTAAATATACAGATGTGTGTAGAAGTATGTGGCATTACATTATTAGAGGCTCAACCTTTTTTCACAGTTCGGCCAGCAATGAAGTGAAAGCTAGGAAATTTTAATGAGATTTTTGACCCAGTTAATCTTTTTAAACCACATTAAGGCAGATTTTGTCTGAGCTATCATTATCTTTAATGAAAAACCTGCTAGATTAAAGTATAAAGTCATTTAGCAAAAAGGCTGTAACTTTTGTCATTTTGTCTTATTTTGTAATTGTAGCTCTTTGAGACTTTGGTGTTAGTGTCACGAGTTTTTATAAATATGAATCTTTTTGGGTTTTGCAGTCAGGGGTCGCCTCAGCAGATCGTTATCCGCATTCTCGATTAGGTGTAGTTTTTAAGCTGGACTCCTTTTCTGAAGCAACCCTTCTTTCTGCTTGTTTGTGGCTCGGTTGGTGCTCACATTTAAACCGGGGAGTTCAGACTCTCTGTGCTGGTGAGCTAGCAGAAAATCCCATTGCTCCAACTGGGCGCAGGTTTTCATAAATATAGTATAAAAACCATGTGCATAACACAGTCAACAAGATTGTTTGCTTTATTGTTTCAGCATGCATGGCATCTACTTTAGTTTGATTGCATTTTTTAATAGTGCATTGATAGCATCACTACTTTTTTAATCAATTAGCTTGTAGTAGTATAGGCTGTGTTAAGCAATCTGATGAATTGGTGTATCAAGCTTCTGTTTGAAATAAAAGAACGGGGTAGTTACCTTCTTTAAAGAATATGTCAAAAGTACCGTATTTTCCGGACTATAAGCCGCTACTTTTTTCTTTACCGTTTCGGTTTACGGAACTTTCGGTTCTCCGTTAAATCTATCTAATATATTTCTATCTTTCCCATATAAATCCCATATAATTCCTATATAAATCATTTCACAACCTAGATATCAGCGGCTTATAGCCCGGTGCGGCTTATATATACATGTACATTTCCATTAAAAAAAAAACTTAGTAGGTGCGGCTAATATTCAGGTGCGCTCTATAGACCAGAAAATACGGTACTTTGTTTAGCTTGATTTATGGCATGCTTGAACCTATTTTAAATTTGTCGTTTGTCTGCTTCCAGGCATCCTTGCGACCCTTTGTTGCCTACCGTCTTTCTTTCTGTCATGAACCCCTCACAATCAAGCCGGGACAGCAGCAAGGATGACGACTTGCCTCAGATGGACGGCACGTGTGACGCGTGTGAACCGGATGAGCCTCAGCCCGCCACACATTCATGTGGGATTTGCCGCTTTGCCTTTTGCCAGGTTCATGGTGAAAAACACACTCGAAGCACCAGACATCCACTTCAGCCCTACAGCACCTCCGAACCCCCCACAGAATCGGGACTGAATCAGAGCACCCACGCCCTGAACATCGATCAGGCTCAGGCTGAGGAACCTGAAGGCCGACTGGATGGCGCTGACGCTGCTGAAACGGAAGGTGCAGGTGGCGGTGCAGGTGTAGAGATGATAGAAGAGGAAGAACAGAGTGCAAACGAAGCACGGAAGCGAGATACGGTTACCGTAGAGAGACTGAGGTGTAAGGAACACAGTCAGGAGGGCTCGCTGTACTGCAAACACGACGAAAAGATCGTGTGTGTGTTGTGTGCCGTCCAGGGAGAACACCGAGAGCATGAGATCATCACACTCCGCGAGGCCTACTTATGGCAGAAAGTGAGTCGGGGCTCGGTGAATCACCTCCAATTAAACACACACAGCCTTAAATGAACCCACATGGTGGGTTATCATGTTACCTCCAATTATTCTTCCTGCTTAAATCCACCCATAATTCACAGCAGAAATATCCCTACGCTCACAGGTTGCTAAGTGTATATATTGTGTACATAAATCTTTGACTATTAAACGAGCAATACTTACATATACAGTGGATTCAGAAAGTATACTGACCCCACGGGCCATTTGCACACTAAATTGCTGTGTTAGTTCGGGTAGCACGGTGGCTAAGTACTGTCGCCTCACACCAAGAAGGTCCTAGGTTTGATCCCACGGCTGGACAGATGCATTTTCTCCCTCTTGTTGAATGTCAAATGAATGTTGAAATGAAACCAACTTTACCACAGTTCCTTTCTCTTTGCTGATCTTTAACAAGGAGGCTTAAAAGCCACATGTGGCTCCGGACCCTGACATAGACCAGGTGTGCTCGGACCTAATTACAAATTAGCTTGTTGAGCATTTCATTCCTAAACAATGGATGTAAATATGTTATGTAAATAAGTTTCAACCCAGTGTTCGACTGAAGCAATTATCACTGTTTTTGGGCTGCTCATTTATCCAAATGTTGAACAGCAAATCGACATTACAATTAATTCCCAAGGTGGTAATTAGAGTTGAGGGCCGGCACTTGTACACCAAGCTAGGCACATCATGTCTTTATGGACTTTGCTTTGTGCCCTGGGGTATTGTTATACTTAAACAGGAATTAGTTTGACCATGCTGCAAGCATATGATAGATCTTGAAGTGATTCATGAACTCAATTGGTCCGATAGGCATTACAATTTTAAGACGGTGTGCATGCTATGGCAAAGCATTTCATCTTCAGTCTTGACCCCAACCCCCCAAATCAACATACTGTCTGGTTTGATGAACGCCATCTTTGCACTTTCATAAAACACCGGAATGCATATATTGTAAAGTGAAAATCCCAATGTGTGCACACTGTACTAGCCATCTAACAGATGGCAACACTACTTGACTTTTTGTGATGAAATTCATTGTTAAAACAGTGAACATAGCCACGTAAACTTGCTCCTGTGATAAAATCTTTTAAAACATCAAGTTTGATATTCCAATGCACTTCAATTGATTGGACCAAAAATGTGAGTGCAATGACAATGAGGGTACTACATTTAGACTTGAAGTAATTTTATTACTTAAGGCTGATTTTTCTGTGCTTAGCAGAAAGCAGTTTTTAATGACTTCTATTGGTTTTCCTCTGATTCACAGAGTAAAGAGGGAATTGACCTGCTAGCGCACACTCAAGAAATGTCAGAAAAGATCAAGACAAAGTGGACCTGTCCAGATGTAAGTAGGCCATAGTAACTGGTGTTTTCACAGCATTGTTTATTTAAACTAAAATGATCTGTACATCTGTAATAATGTCAAGTTACCCCAAATGATTTGCCATTTAACCACCTTCAATAGTTAAGGAAAACTTTCCAGAATATTTCTGGAGTATGTAAGTAAATATTTGCAATAATGGCTCTGGGTCTCGTGTCCCTGAATCTTGAGGGCAATGCAGCAAAGTAGCACCACACTCCTTAGGTACAGGGGCACTTAGCCTGAACAGATGTTTTAAAGTGAAACAGAGGAGAAAATGTGGATGTCTTCAGAGTAGATGTCCCACACACATGCAAGCACTGAACAAATCAACTGTTAAAAGAGACTCGTGGTGAGCAAAGTGCAAAATCCTTCTCACATGAATGTGTCTTAAAATTGTTTGTGTTGCCTGGGTTGTGCAAAAAACCAAACCATAAAATAATAGATGAAATGTGGATTACTTGTCACTTATTTGTGAGCACAGACACATTCATGCTTAAACAGGAAACTGCCCTCTCCAAACTCTTCTTACAAGGAGAAACACACGGCAAGTCGACAAGCTGGCTTGTTGCAAACTTTGTCTTATATAATTGTCCAGGATAATTGTATACCTGAGCTTTCAGATGGCAGTGATTACAGGGTATCACTGATGGGCAGGTGTGATATAAATACCATCATTGCTATACAGACAGCAGGCTCAGTTCTTCTCTCCTTGTTAGGTGAATGTGAAATATTGTAATTCGAACCAATAAACTCTTGGCTACAAAACTGTCAAATTCTAGGCTGCTCAGGTAGTGCAGAGGTAAAACACACGCGGAACACCAGAGTTCGATCTCTCTCATGACTGATGACGACCTCTGCTGGCTGATAGCTTGTGCCTGCACAGAAATGAGGAGTGCATCGCATCAGGGTGTGTCTCTCTGTACACAGTGCTGATTTGCATGTTCAAAAAAAGCATACACTTCTACCCACGTGTCTTGCGGGGGTCCTTCGTTCTCCTAAATAGGAGTGGGTTTGTCATTGGTGGAGAAGAAGAATAATGAAATTAGACGTACTAAATTGGAAGAAAAAGGGGAGGAAATGCATAAACTATAAAACAAAAAATGTCATATACTATGAAGTAAAATATTATAGGGCTGCAAGGTGGTCCTTTCTGTGTTCTCTCAAGTGAGGTAAACTGGATATACAAAATCGTCCATGACTTAACTGATGAGTCTTGTGTAACCAGTAAACAGTGTATAAAACATGTTGATACAATCCTAATTACTAAATAGACTTAAAACTAAACCTAAAGCTCTACCTTCCGCACACTGTATAGGATGGCTGTTGTTACCCTTTGCTCATTTACAGGTAGCTAAATCTCATAAAATCATCAGTAATGTAAGATTATTTTACACTTTTTCTTACGTTATGTAAGGCAGGTGTTCATAAGACGTCTTAACAATGGAAAATTCAGCACCAGCCAGGAAATGACCTACAAGAGAGGTTAATTTGAACACCCCATGAGGAGAGATCTTTAATGGGTTCGCTCGCCCTAGGCACTGTTGAATATTATGTTGAAATATCATCTTAGGCCCTCAGACTCTTTTTGCCCCTTTCTCTTCATTTTGTCCTCTGTCTTTTTTTTAATCTCATTCACTCAAGGCTAGGACATGTAAATGAATATTTAACCTTCTTCATTTTTGTTATTTATTATACTTTACTGCATATTTACATTTATACTTTTGGCCAACAATTTTATTCAAATCAAATTAGGCCGGACACAACACAAGCAAGTGTTTATGATGAGCCTTGTTCAAGAGGTTCACCCAACAGCAGTGGTTTAGTAGTAATGGGGCTTCAACGCTCCATCTGAAAAGTCGGATAGTACTATGATGAACAATGTCTTGAAGGATTATATTCAATTAAAACAAGAATACAAATTATGAACAATCACCAATCAATAATTGTTTTTATGTTTACCAACATTGTCCTGGTCAGGGTCACAGACACCAATTTATAACAGAGCCGTGGCTACCAGAACCACTAAAAGTTTGGGTATAGTTTTTAGTTTCATTACATTTATTGAAAGTGTCCCAGCCTTTCTGAACATCGGATTTGTAGTCGCCTGACTGGTTGACCGCATCCCCGGTATTTGTACCTTGGAGTTACGATGTTAAAGGCTAATGTAATTTGCTGCTCAGTCTCCCATTAACAAATAAATGTTTAAAAGAAATTTTAAGATGACCATATAGGGGATGATCCAGATTACACACATCCTTTACAGTATATGATAATATTGTGTTCAAAAGCTGGAGATTGACAAGGTTGTACAAGCAACCTTTTTTTTCAGAAACTTTGCACTAGTATGATTGTTTGGGGTGCTGGTAAAATCCCCAAAACCATGATGTAGCAGTTTAGTGGCTAAGGTGCTGGTCTAGTGATTAAAAGACTGCTGGTTAAAGCAAAGCAATCTTGCTTCTTGGAGCCCTGAACAAAGTTAACAGCTTGGAATTTATTCTGTAACCTCACATACAATTGTGGATGAAAGCATTTTCTAAACAACCTCTTTTTTTCTGCACTCCTGTGTTATTCCTCTGCATCGTTTGCACAAAAGCCCTGCTATATAATTGAGCCATATGCCAATATGGCGTTAGAACACTGTTAAATACACAGTGGAAAAATAAACCTGCAAGTTTTATGTTTGAGTGTAAATGTGAAACCTGCAAGAACAGAAAGATTTGCATGCACATATTTCATAATACCTCTGCGCTTAAAAGCATCTATTTGCGCTCTACAGAAGGGTTTGCGCTAGAATTTTTGCGCTTGAGTTTTCTTGCACTGGAGAAATGGGGGCGGGTTGGACAGTTTGGGGGCGGGCTCACGGGACGGGTCTGTCAGCGATTGCTATTGGCTAATGACACTTTCACTCTCCGGCAGAATCTACAATGCGCAAGAATCACGTACACATAAATACATACACCATGTTTATTTATAGGCAAGTTTTAGTTAGTACTGTAGTATATACACTGATTTGTCTTAGCGATGTTCACTAACAACAAGAAAAAAATATTCTAATACTTTTAAATGTAATACAAGTAGTCAGGTTGACTGTTGTTAAATCATTATTGCTCCAGACTCGAGTTTTATATGTGTTCTTATTATATTTATCGACAACTAGTATTACAACAATCGTCGTATGAGGGAGTCGTCGTATTTTGCTTTAGATCCCTATGTATGCAGAATTCACCGGAATCATGAGAATGAATGTATTTAGAAGCGACGCTCGTGCATGCAAAGGATTCTGCCGGAGAGTGATCGTGGCATCAGCCAATAGCATTCACTGACAGAACAGAGCCATAGAAAGAGAGAGTTGCGACACTCTGTGATCTCGCCGCTCAGAGATCACGTGGTTCATGGAGGCCCGTATAGTTCCAAACAAACACGAGCACTGAATGGTTTTAAGCGGGATGTGTCAGCGGTTACCGTATTTCTGGTATATA
>JAYDZF010000001.1:10433181-10444745 GCA_034509105.1 Microcambeva barbata
TCTTCTCAATATCAGATCAAATGCTGGTTTAAAAAGACAAAAGGTGATTCGTATCTCAATCCAGTAAACACACACACACACACACATTTTCTCCCCCACACAAATGAAAGCAAACACACATAGTTATAACTGTTGTGTAGTACACTGGTTTTATGTCAATCATGTCTGAAATATTTATTTAAAAATAACATCATTTATAAACCATACTGAGCCCTCACACACCACAAAAACTACATGTCCTGATTTTTGACCAGCAGTTCTCAAACTGTAATAAAAATAACACTGGTGATCAGTGGTGCGTAGTATCAATAATAATGCTTTGTTACAGTACTTAATTATTTTCTGTTGAGAAACTATTTCTTTTTTTTAAATAGTAATTATAGTATTTCCTTTTTTCAGTCTAGATGTTTTCGACAACTTTTACTCCACTAAATTAAAAAGATATGTACTATTACTCTGATACGTTGGTTTTCCATAAGCAAGTTCATTCCTCATTCTGCAAAAACAAATGTGAAGAAATGTGTTAGTGATGTAATACAGAGGTTCAATCTGTGATCTGTGTTTGGAAGATAGACCTGTGCTTAAACACATTGTGCAAAGTGCAAAGTAGTTCAAAGCAATCATAATCATCAACAAAACTCCACATCCAACCACAATAAATGCACTGGTCACCAAAATTACATGCAAATATTATGCCAAACAAACTATAAGAAGGTATGCTAGAAAACTCTTTGCTTTCACTTAACGTTAAAAGAAAGCACCTGGGGTTCTTCCAAGCCCAGATCCCATTGTTAATTGTGGAGAATAATCTTTTTGGGCTGTTTTTATCTCTCAGAGCTATAGGAAAAATGCCAGGATAAATTAGGCTCATAATTCATACACAGTTTATTAAAATAATCCAAGACTAGGTCAGCTTGGTCATAAATGAACAATGATGTTTCAAAAAGACAAATTGTTTTGTTTATTCAAAAAACCATCAGTTGTTCAGTTCATTGTCTTAAACCCCTTTTCCTGATTAGGGTCGGGGAGGGGTGCTGGAGCCTATCCCAGCTCTTCAACGGGCACAAGGCACAAAGTAACACCCTATATGGGGCGCCAGTCCATCACAGGCACCTAAAGGGCCATTCAGTGTATCCAATCAACCTGGTAGCATGTCTTTGGACTGTGAGAGAAATCGCCCCACCCAAGGATCAAACCCAGGACCTTCTGGCTGTGGGGCGACAGTGCTACTGACTAAGCCACCGTGCCGCCCACCATCAGTAGTTGTTTTAACAATAATCTAGCTACAATTATGACTACAGTTTAAGTGTACAGAAGAGCACACACAACAATTTCTTGTTCTGTGTTTCCACCAAGCATTTAAGGAGGGGACTCCATTTCAGGAGAGGTGCTATTGTCTGTTATGTCAGCAAAGGGAGGTAAAACCATGTAAGAAATGTCATTTTCCCCGGGGCTAAACACACACAACATAAATACACACACACACACACACACACAACTGACACTGTTACATAGCACCTGTCTAACCACTCAACAAAAGAGGCAAACTAGGTCAATCCCTCTCTGGGTGCCAGAGGTTGTAAAGACCTTGTAATGATGTGTGTGCTACACAGAGTGAATATTTATCAATTTCTTTAACCATAAGGAGACCAGAGAATATTTGAACTCCAGTAACCTTTCAGTAAAGCAAATATAAGCAAATATAATCGAAACAGCCGCGATCTAACACACACACACACACACACATACACACACACATACACACACACACATACACACACACACATACAAACACACACACACACACACATACACACACACATACACACACACACACACATACAAACACACATACACACACACATACACACATACACACACATACACACATACAAACACACACACACACAGGGAAATATGCAAAGGTAAAAAGGGAGAATTACTTCCCTCAGTGACAGTTTTCCTGAATCAGTTTAGCAATGCAAAGGCACTAATGAAGGAGCAAGTCTACAGAGTCAAGATTTTACAATTAAGTAATTAGTGTTGGCCCCATGGCAGTTGAGATCAAACTCATTCAGATTCAAATGTACCACTGTAACACTGCCAAATTAGCTAATACCTACCTGAAGCAGTCTTATGTCCTTTCTGTGAAGAGTAAGCATGTTCTCCTTGTCTGAGTAAATTTCCTCTGGGAGCTCTGGATTCCTCGCACAGTTCTAGTAATTGCAATCAGCTTGACTGAAGAAGCTAAACTGCCTATATTTGCAATGAAATGACATACACACTGTCCAAGGTGCCTGCATGGGGGACAGCTGATTACTGGTGGCAGTGTGTGCACACTGTTAGATATGGGTGCTAGCAGTGGAGAAGCAATTGGCTGCTCAGGGGATGCATGACAGCCTTTGCCTTCCTTGGTTGGCAGTGGAAGCATCAGTGAGAGAGATAAGCTTCAACTGGGCATGTCTGAATAGGGTAAAAACAAAGAAACAGAACGAAGAAACAACCACAATTTGGATCATCCTCTTCTCCGTCTTTTTACAGTCAAACATAATAACTGGTGTCAATTTGAAATAAACAGGCACATTAAGTATTTTTTTTTAAATAGCGGAATTGTAAAAATGGATATTATGGTTAGCATTATATCAAATATATCAATCAAGGCATTCAAATTTAATGTGAAACTTTTCAGCTGCTGCTTTCACCTGAGGTTGCCACAGTGCATCATGGTCTGCATTATTGATTAGGCATGGTTTTACACCAGATGTCTTGCCTAACGCAACCCTCCTTTTTATCCAGGCTTTCTCCAAATGAATCTTTTGCGCCTCCATGCCCCATCTGCTTTTACAAAACTAGCACTGCTGAAGGATGCTTTACATGAGTCAGCTGTCGATTCCCTGTTCTATATTACCCTGGGAGTAAGTGGTGTAATGAGTAAATGGTTATTTAAGATGAATAAAACTGACTACTACCACATCTGAACTGAGTTATTTCAGGCCATGTACAACACGAGTACCATTCATTTGAAGAAATGTTTTTCAGCATTTGCTGCAGTTTGTTTGGTGTGTTAGAGTGCCATTTTTTTACAGAAGACATCAGGCGAAGGGTACTATCATTAATCAGCTGAACAGTGCCAGATCCTTAACGTCAGCCTGGTGTTTTGAACACTGTTTCCTTGTTCTCTCTCACCACCAAAGGAAAAATTAAGTAATTTCTCCAATCACCTGATCAGCTCATCCATCTCCCTCCAGCAATCCCTATTTAAGTCCTCGACTTTCATCTGCTGCTCATGTTTGAAGTCTTTTTCTAAAGCCATTTGCAGTAGGAGTGGTAGTTTAGTTACTGTAGGCAAAATCCATGCAAGCTCATTTGTGTCTTAGCTATCATTAGAAAACAAGATAGAAAGAAAGAGAGAGAGTGAGAGGGAAAGAGAGGGAAATAAAGGGAGGGATAGTGGATGTGGTTGTGGATGTGTGTTTGTATACGTCTAGTCTTTGGCTGGGGCTAGAACACAATCATGCAGACAGATGGGTTCCACAATAATGTGCCAGGCATCTGAAATCCAGCAAATCCACATGCAAATATTATTCAAATCAATTCTGTGTGATCTGACCACAGCAACAGACCTTGTAATGCAGTGAAAGCGCAAGTGTGTGTGTGTGTGTGTGTGTGTGTGTGTGTGTGTGTGTGTGTTTGCTTGTACAAGTTAAAATCTTTCCAGTTATGAGATAAAAAGTAGACAGGTGATGATGTTAATCTGTCATTTAATATTGGCTAAATGGTAGAGATTAGTAAAAACCAAAAAATGAATAAACAATTAATTAAAGGTGCACTCAGGTGGCACAGCGGTAAAACTTGTCATTTCAAGGCTCAGCTCTGCCATTTGGGGTGTGGCTCTCCATACACAAAGCTGCTCAGAGGGAGTGTGTGTCATTTGTGGATCCTCAGGCAAAGCATAATGCAATCAGGGTAGTTGGACATGACTAGATTAGGGAAATTGGGGGTAAATACAAAAATAAATATCTACAATAATTTTAAAATGAGGGTTGGGGTCATTCTTTTTGTATCCTCTAAACATCCTTAACACTGACTTGACAGAAACACCCAAATAGATACACAAGATTAAAAATCTTGAACATTAGCACTAACAGTCAGTCAGGTATTGGCCCAAACATTGAGGTTGTGGATAGGTTGATTTGAGATTGGCCATTGGGAGATCCCAGTCCTGGACACTGGTCAGGTGTGGTATGCAGACCAAAAGTAACAACATGATTAGCTCAATATTGGAAAATGCAGGAAAGCTTTGCTAATGTTACACTCCGTCACATGCATTCATACTTCAACACAAAGACTATGACCTAATCTACATACCAGCTAGTACCGCCCACCTGAAATCTCAAGTATTTACCTTGCTTTCCTTAACTTCCTTGAAACATTTATTGTGGGATGGGGATGCACTGACATAACTGAGAATAATAAATAGTAACTCTTATCTGTAAATGATAAAACCTTTTTTTAAAAATGTATATGTATTTCAGAGTATTTTCAGAGTGTCTTTGATTGGATTATATGGACAAATACAATAAGCATATGTTATGCTACTTCCCAACAGCCCCTAACTGGTTCTAATAAATGCAAAACTCCATGGCTATGTGGGCGGACATTAAGTATACATAAAGAATCTACACATAAACATAAATAAGCAAACTGAAGTTAAATAGTACAAAGAACCAAAAGAAATATAAAAGAGTAAACAGGCCACACCCACCTCGAGGTTCCTCCGCTTGTCTAGCCAGTTTGCGCAGAGCAGCGGCAAATCCTGAGTGAGAAGCCTGGGAGGCCGCGTTCCCATTGGTCAACACTGTCCCGCTAATGGGGGAAGGAGTAAGGGGGCTGACAGTCGCCGTGGTGCGTGTTGCCGTAGAGATCATTCCTAACGATGTCGACTTTGGCTCATGGCTCATGCCTGAGGTGTACAAAGAGGAGGATGGGTAAAAAAGAGAAAGAGATTTAAATGTGATCATTTCCATTCATATTTGCATTCCAGTCACTGTGAGCAAAAAAAGCTTAACTAATCCTGAATCTAAAAACTTGCATCTATGTGTGCCAAGTATATGTGTCACTACTGTAGAAGGCAATCACTCCTACAGCTCATTTACTAACTACACAACCTTCAAGGTCTTCAGATCACTATACTTCACACTACACATCTCTTGGAATCAAGAGGTTTTCACACAACACAGATTGATTGGTGATACGAGGTCTCACACTACACAATCTATCACCAAGAGTAATCGTAGACAAGCCTGTTTGTTCAGTTTGATCTTCTTGGGTCGAGTTGTTGAACAGTCCACACATAGTGAACAAGAGGCGAATGTTGATTTGCCTCAGAGCTGACCCAGCCAGCAGGGACGAGTCAGCGAGAGAAAATCTCAGCAAAAATGCTGTAACTAAGCTTCTTAGCTAAAATCAATGAACTCTTCACTTGTCTGCTGTTTGCTGCTATCCCATGTAGGGTTGGGTGATGAGACAATATATCCATTTGGACCACCAAAAGCATTTTGATGCTGGTTTTGCTCAACCAATCATATATCCATATAGCAAGATCATTAGCTCTGTAGAATAAGCAAACCCTAGTGCTGCTTCTCTTTACGCCTAGTACCCGGTTTTTGCCATGATCTTTGCTCGCCAACCAGTCATCGCTACATGTGCTGGTTCTGAGGCAATCACAACTCAAGTCTTGACCGATATGTGTGCTATCTATCCTGTCACTAGATATCTGGAAAACATACCTAGGGGAGGAGTTGTAAACAGGTCAGACTGGGGGCATAATAATGTTTCTATTAGAAATTATCGGGAACATTTTACAGTATTTCTGACCTTTTTGTTGTTGGCAAAACAAAATAATTATATATTTATTAACCTACATTTCATAAGAGAACAGTTCTGTTGATGTAACCAAATCAACTCCTTGGCTTCTTATGGAAGATCGGGTAGTGACTGATCATAGATTGCTGTGTAGTGTGAAAACACTGACTGAAAGTAGTGTGAACTTGACATTAAGAGAAAATGTCGATTACACAGTAATTATTAAGATCAAGAAACACAGACCCCCGGTAAGTCCTTGTCCTCCTGCTAAAAAAGGAAAAAGAATAGACCACTCTTAACCAGAGATAATCTCAAAGTGGATTATGCTACACTTCCAGAAGAAAATCCATAAACCCATAGGATTCAGAATCTATACTCACAGTCCATACTGCATCCCAGTATACAAATGATATTATAATAGTCGTGAGTGAGAACAAAATTTGCATGTGTATTTACATGTCATCGTTTGGCAGACACTTTTATCCAAAGTGGTTTACAAGTGTGAGTACTTTTACAATTCTTTTACCAGGAAATGTTCTACTAGTAGTCAGAAGAAAAGAAAGAACAGCCACATGCTTAAGACAGAATTCAATTTGGATACATTTATGGATATATCAAAGCTGTGTCGTCAGTTTAGAGAATACAATACATTTTCAGGTATTGATGAGTGAGATGCACCAGTGAGGTGCTCCAAAACCAGATCTAACCCCACAAACAAGTAAAACAATTAAATAAGAGTAGTTGTAGTAGTCTGCCCATAAGCCATCATAGCTAAGATTATAGCCTAATGATACTCGGAGCATGATTCTAATTCTGAACGAGGCTGAACACTATGAGCGGATGTGGGTGGGTGTGCACCATTTTCACACTAATGAAATAATGAACAATTTTACGACTTAGCCTGCCCCACTTAATGACCTTTACTTGTCTCTTACTGTCACATATACACCACAGGCTTCATCCCAGTAACCTTTGCTTCACCTTTGGCCTGATGCTGAACCACACAAAGAAATTATTAATGAGAGCAGGGGCTCCAGTTAGCATTAGCATGTCTCTGACCCCCTAAAGTGCAAGCTGAGTTCAAATCACCACAAACCATCAAGCACAGCAATCTACAGGGAGAGATATGATAAAGCCTGCTTCATCTAAGTGTGAAATTAATCAAGAAAATATGACAAGCAAGGATTATGAAGGAACAGCTCTGATTTTGCTTTATTGTTGTATTTGCAATATTGACCAAAATCCCATCAACTAATTCAACCATACTATCCACACTTTTTGGGATTTATTTTTCATATTGGTGCTCTCTATTATTGCATTATAATACATTAACTGACTGACAAAAACACACATATGGAAAACTACAGTAGATTAAATAAGAAACTACAAACAACTGATACAATGTGGATGATCCTTACTTGATTGTCAGACTGCTCTGTATCCCATCCTTTGTGTACGGTGTGTGAAGAGTGTATCTAGTAATGCAGTACAGCAACTCCTAATTCCTTTGCTCACTATAGCCAAATACTCTCTCTCTCTCTCTCTCTCTCTCTCTCTCTCTCTCTCTCTCTTTCACACACACACACACACTCTACAACAGCTGCTGTGAAATCACATGGCCTATCCTGCATTCACTTCCTTTTGCATTTCTTTAACTTTCTCGCTAATGGGTCCCACCCTCCTCACAGACTCCACCTGGTCTTCCTTTCTCCAACCACCATCCTTTAATGAATATGGCTAAAGGTTTGTTTGAATGAAGCTGTAAAAGCTGTAAATTGCTTAGGTTGGGAAATGATGAGTTTATTTAGTTCAGATAGCATTTTTACTATTTATTTTTTTCTTTACAAATAATCTTTATTATGAATGACACAGGTTCCAGAAAACCAGAGCTGTTTGGTTCAACCAGCTTCATATGAGAAGTATGTGCACCAATAACAGGGTTCAGATTTGAGTTTAAACATCGGTGATTCTCTAATATCAGTCATTAAAAACTGATAGATGTCCAAGCATTGGTTTAATATTCACACACTAATTCTCAAGTCCAGTCAGAGCCTAGTGGTTAAGGCTAGTGATTTGAAGGTCACCAGCTCAAACCTCACCACTGTTGGGCCCTTAACCTTTATTGCTCAGGCTGTATACTTTGGATAAAGGCATCTGCTAAATGCTGAAAATGTAAATAGCATACAGGAGCAAGATAAAGCTTAATACTAAGCATTGTAGCTCTAATAGCAGCCAGAAACAATCAACTGATAGAATTCTGCTATAATGGTTCATTTTAATTTAGACTGCTTGTGTGGTGCAGCAGAATCTCAGCTTTGTTATCAAGCATGTAGGAACCTACAGAGATGTGATTGTCATTAGATACAGTTAACAAAATTACTCACTACTGCTTCTTCTGGCTGGTCGAATGAGATAAATAAATAATGGAGAGCCAACTCAATAAGCAATCCTGAGTGTATGAGAATATAAAATATGTGTATATAATGCATATTTAACGAACAACTCTCAGTGGTATTATTGAATAGCAAGAGTGGTTAAGAGATCATGTAAAGTTACAGAGTCAACTCTCTGCTGACTAAAAAACTTGTTATTAGCTATTACCTCCACTGGCATTAATATCAGCACAGCTAATGACTGCTGGGCTTAACTTACAAACAGCCTTGATGTCAACCTCACTGAACACCTGTGGGAAGAACTAGAAAAGAGATAGTGAGACAGGCCTCACGTCCAACCTCTGTATCTGAGCTCACAAATACTCTTCCTGATGTGTTGCAAATAATCCAGAGGCAGCTGAAAATAGAGGAGAACGTCTATATCTCCGCCCATGGATTTATAATAGGATGTTGTAAAAGCGTGTAGGTGTATTTTTAATGTCATGTTTAACACTATGGTGTCAAGCTAGTTATGTGTTTCACAAGTTTATCTCAAACACAGTATTAAGTGTCTCCAATTTACCACACTTGCATGTCTTTGGACTGTGGGAGGAAACCGGAGCACCCAGAATAAACACATGCATACACAGGGAGAACATGCAAGCTCCCCACCAGACATTGCTAACCATTTAGCCACTATTCCACCCTGTTATCAAAGTATATGTATTAAAGCATTAGTATAAATTAAGCATTAATGGACTCTATGTAATGCTTAGAGGTAATGTTATGCCTTTATTTATTTTAATCCAGTAAATACACATCAGAAGATAAATATAACTTTTTTAAACTAGAGTAAGGTAATGACTAAGGAAACCACTTTGTTCTGCCACTTGTCTGCTAAAAGCAAAAAACATAAATGCATATTAAGACAGAACAAGAGAAAGGTGGCTTGTACGGTGTGCAAAAGCTACATCGAAAAAGGACATTCCAGCTGATTTAACCGGCCTCACACGCTTAATAGTTAGTTAGGAATGCTTAGCTAAACAACTGACTTTGAATCTGTCAAACACCCACACCCATACGAGATGACTGATGGTGTCATATAAACAAGTTCAAGCTCTGGCCTAACAGGACTTGGATCTGTGTGACACGTTAGAAAGAAATATCACAATGTGTTTTAAAATAATACACAGCCCTGTCTCAATTGAACTTCCCTGTGACATCTGCAAAGCAACACTGGCTGAATTTCATTTTTAATCACAGTGGCACAAGAAAAGAATTAATAGTTGAAGAGATAAGATTTAATGTATTGGTTTAAAACCTGTTTTCTTTCAAATGTGTCATGTTTTATACTGGTATATATTTTGTAACATAGATGTTTATTGTGGCAATTTAGGGACAGTAGTTGCCTTATACAGTAGGTATGATCAGAGATGCTGAGACTCGATTTGATGTATTCGCAATCCCAGCACTGGGTTGTGATTTACCATCATTAGAGAGGAAACAATTCAATCTGGTTATTAGATTTGCTAACAAAAAGGAGAATTGTTTTATCAAATAAAAATATTATTGTTTACGTATGTACAGTACACTTGCAATTATTCCTCAACAAAGCAAATTCTGTAAACTTGCAATTATATAGCTTAAAAATCCCATCTGCGTTCTCTGCACCACAAATTTCATAGGGCCATAAAACAGCTCGTCACTAATGGTCTTTCAAATCTGGTCTTTAAACTTAATAGTCTTTAAATCCTGTGAGCTGGAATTCAGTCAGAAACACAAATACTGCCTTGCTAAATTTAATTCTGTGCCGATCTTGATAGAACCATTTGACTATTTTGAGAACAAACTAGAACATTAAACAAGAAATCAGCAATCTAGTTTTTTTAACTGATGTCCTGGAGGAGATTAAGAGGCCTTTGCCTCAGCTGCAGGTTCCTTGTGCAGTTCTAAAGTTGTCTCCGGTACCCACTGAGCTCTGTTCATTAGACACTGCAGGTCATGCAGATCCACCCAGCCCCGCACAACATGACCAGCTTATGGAAATGTAACAGCAGAGCACAGGGGAAACGGTTGATGGATGATATGCCAGACTGTTTTATACCAACACACACACTCCCTATCCTAATGGTGATAGAACAGCAGTGATGCGTGTGTGACCACCGGGACCTGAGACACACTTTGTGTTCATTAAGACCAGAGAACACCTCAAACACACCTGCCCTCTGCTCATTACCCTAAAAGGGCGTATCTCTCTACGCCGGTGTCTAAATAAATGTAGGAAACAGTGGCCTAAAGAAATTAGAAGTGCCATGACTATCAAAAAAGTAGAATAAATGAAGTATACAAGTAATGTATACTCAGCTAAACATCTGTGCAATAATAATATTCTATTATTTTAAATTAATATATTACAAAGGCACCAGAACTTTAATCAGTGCACTGTCAACATTTCCTTTTCTTTTAGTCTTGTTTTATTTCTTACCTCTGGTTACTGTATGTATGGAGTTTTGCATGTTTTTACATGTTTATCCCGAGTCTGTGTAGGTTTCTTTTATGTAAATTTACTTTGGGGTGTAAGGTGGTGGATTAATTTGTGGTGGTGTTTACTGTGAACTGTGCCAAATTAATAATCATGACTACAGTCATTTAATGCTTGGGTTTTTTTTTTCCATTTCAGTTGAGTATGCGAGTGAGAGAATGAGTGGATGGTTAAGTGAGTGGATGGGTGAGTGAGCAATTGAGTTATTGAGAGGGGGAGTGAGCTACATTTGAGTTTAGTAAGCGAGTGAATGTGTGAGTAGATTGTTGAGTAAAGGAGTTGAAGAGTGAGTGAGACAGCTACATTTAGGTTTAAGAGTGAGGGAGGGAGAGAGGGATGGAGCTACATGGCTGAGTGACTGTAGCCACTGTGCTACCACTGGCCACAATACCTACAATAAAAAAAGAATTAATATATTTATGCCTGGAGCCCAGATGGCACAGTACAACTTTTCACTAGCACAGTGTTGAGAGTCTGAGCTCCACTGTGGCCACTGGTTTGGTGGCTGCCATCCTAGCTACTTGGATGCACCAACCAATACATTGTGGTGCTGGTTCCAAGCCTGGATAAATAGGAAGGGTTGCATCAGGAAGGGCACCCAGCATAAAAATCAAGCCAAATCGTTAATATGGACCACGGATCGCTTTGGCGACCCCAAGCCTTTAATCATTAACTTCACTAATTTAAAAAGCCTGACTTGATAGTAATAGTCAGTCAGTCATTATCTTTCCCTTTATCCTAATTAGGGTCGGGGAGGGATGCTGGAGCCTATCCCAGCTCTTCAT
>JAYDZF010000001.1:10456138-10468180 GCA_034509105.1 Microcambeva barbata
ATTTAAACGAGAAATACCATATTTTTGGCTAATAAGCAGAAGCGCTTATATGGACATTTAACACATTCAAAGCAGTTAAATGATGCCTTTATCCAAAGTGAGAGTATACAATCTTAGCAACTGAGGGTAAAGGGCCTTGCACAAGGGCCTAAAAGCAGCACCTGGGCAGTTGGGATTACTAGTTCAGCACCTTAACCACTATGCTACAGCTTGCCCAAAGGTTGCAAGAATTACTGAAGATAATGTATAACTGGATAAATAAAGAATATATTTATTTAGAGGGGTTGGACGTTGTCTTAGTGGGTAGAACTGTTGCCTCACAGCAAGAAGGTCCTGGGTTTGATCCTGGGGTGGGGCGATCTAGATCCTCTCTTTGTGTCTATGTGAGTTTCCTCCAGGTACTCCGGTTTCCTTTCACAGTCTAAAGGCATGCTACCAAGTGGATCGAAGACACTGAATTGTCCTGTAGGTACTTGTGATAGACTGGTGTTCCATACAGGGCCTTGTGCCTTGCCCTCCCCGACCCTGATTAGGACAATGCATGATGATAATATTTATTCAGCTTCACACATTTACAACAAAAATGTATGTAGTGTTAAAGAAACAATATTTTAATAAAATGTTTACATTGTTCTTGTAAAAAAATCAAGCTCATTATCATTTATTTTGTTTACTTTAATGTATTGTTCATGTTTCAGAAAAGACTCATATTATGACAGTGCCCCCCTCTTGTGTTTCTGTGTTCAGAAGAATGCCTCCTTCTCCCTGATCAGTCACCCCAATACCCAGAGGCGCTTGCACCTCCCCCACTCTGTGCTAATGACAGGCATGCAAGCCGTCGCTGAAAGAGGAAGCTGCATGAGGAGCAGAAGAAAAAGAGAGGGGTGAAGAGGAACATGGGGGAGTTCCAGCTTATAGTATTACCCCTCTCCTGTGGATTCCCTCCTCCTGTGTGCCAGTACTCTCTCTCTCTCTCTCTCTCTCACACACACACACACACACACACACACAGAGACTATCTCTGTCAATACCCCCCCCCCCCACCACCACACACACAGACAAGTGTGTTCAGCCAACTGTGCCAAGTCAAGTGTATTGTGGTACCAACTCAGGGATATGTCACTGTCTTCTGTACAGCCCTCTGCAGTCAGAGGTTCAGTACTCAGGTGTGTGTGTGTGTGTGTGTGTGTGTGTGTGTGTGTGTGTGTTTGTGCTATACTGTGTTTTTTCTGTGTGGCAGTTAGAGCCAACTGATAACTGAAGCACCTGCAGCTGTGAGACCCAGAGGAAACAACCTGATTCAGTATGGTGGAAGAGAGAGAGAGAGAGAGAGAGAGAGAGAGAGAGAATAATGTGTTTGCACCTAAGTAAAGGCAGGGCAGTTGAGGCGATTCACTTGTTATTGCTGTGATTACAATGCAGCTGTTTTAAGAAAAAAAAAGTAACGGCAAAAAAAGCCCAGAGCATACACACAAGCACACACACCATCAGTAGTGAGCACATTACTAATAAAGCCTTAGATAGTAGGCAGTGGATTTACATATTTTATTATTATACCTTGGATGTTTTCCTGTGAGCGTATGTATGGAGTGGTGCATTTTTTGTTCGAACTTTTGTTTGTTTTCTCCAGCAGGCTCAATGCAATTTTCATACTCAATGTGTCAGATCTGGGCTACGGTTAGGATAATCCACACCTTTGAAAGAACAACACAGCAGTGGAGATCGTAGAGAGGGTGCTGTACAGTATAATGGTTCCTGAGAACCTTTTGAACCTTTTGAGTCCCTCTTTATTCCTTTCTATAAAGGATGGCATTGTGTGTTTGTCCATATGTCTTTACAGGGGCTTTGGAGATCAATCTATTTTTCTTCCTCTTGGTTTTGTTAAAAGTTTGTATTCCTGGGATGGATTATTGCCCAGTCAGGTGTTCGTTCCTGTTTGTCCAGTGTATCTGAGTGGCACTAAACAACAATCAAGAACAGAAAATGTAAACATTGTTATTGTCAGTGTAAAGGCAGGGGGTCAGGCTCTTTCCCTGCTATTCCACATTAATGATGTATTTATGACAGAAAAATATTTTTACAAAAGCTGGTCTGATTGATCTCTTTCATTATTTGGACATTTTAGTACTAGGTTTATATTGGTAAGTAGAGCTTTGGACTGTTAACTGAAATAGTTTTAATCCCAACTGCCATGATGTTGAGCCCTTGAGCAAGGCCCTGAACTCTCTCTGCTTGAGCTGCACTGATCAACGGAAGACCGTGCGCTTTGACCTCTGCTTCAGAACAAGCTGGGATAGGAAAAGAAAGCATTTTGTTGTACTGTACACCTATATACATTAGATGCACTAGATGCATGACAATAAAAGCATTCTATCATGTTTCATGTGTTATTTTGTATTATTATTATTTTTTAATTATTTCAAGTAACTTAAAATTTATTAGCCAGAAACATTATTTGCCGTTCAATGTACTTATAATAAATACAAATTGTGAAAAGAAGGATATTAGGTTCACATCTCTTTATGTTTTGTTTGTTTTATATTGTATAAAATAATAGCTCCATGTGTTGGACTAGCATTTTGAACACAGGTTAACTAAATGGCTGTATATATTCAATTCTAAATATATATATATATTTTTGTCAGAACATTGTTTTCTTTATTCTAGGTGAAATAAAGCCTAAAGAAATAAGCGGTGAGCTTGGGGAGCATCCGGGTGTTGCTCTGTGTTGTTCATTCTCAGCTCACTGACACAGAGACTAAGATCAGGTTCTGAACAAAGATTAGCATGATGGAGGATCAGGGCATCGCCACACGTACACACAGACCTGCTCACACATACACACCCACAGGATAAACAAACTGTGCTGCATGCAAAGGTGCAAGATAAGCAGGCTAGAATAAACAGAAACAGCAGGTGAATGTGGTGACTGCTGTTAAATGAGAGTGAGGAAGACATCTGGCATTAAAAGCAACCGCTTCTCACAACAATAAGAATGTAATATAACAGTTTTGTTGTAAAAAAAGATAAAAATAAGCTTTCATACACAATTGTAGTTTTGGAATCTAGAAGGCTTTATCCTGGTCATCCTTCCCAGCCGATCACGTCTGTTTGTAGATAACCAGTATGGACTAAAACCCAGTTTCCCAGTGGTAATAATCTACCGACCATTTAGATCACTGCCACATGAGTGAAACATAATTACATGAAGGAGGAATAGAATAATCTAACAGAGAGAGAGAGAGAGAGAGAGAGAGAGAGAGAGAGAGAGAGAGAGAGAGAGAACTCTGTAACTTTTTGTATTTATGTTTATTGTTGTTGTAGTTTAAGGTTCACATCAGATAGAATCCTCTCAAGGAAACACCCTGGGTAGTAGGCCAGTGTTTTGCATATGTGTGGACCACCTGAGGAGATCAGAGGAAACCCACACAGTTCAGTAGAACATGCAAAATCAACCCAGACCATTCCACCTCGGAACTGAACCCAGGTCCGACACAGTGCTACCCAGTGAGCCACTGTGCTGCCTTCCTATAACATGTAGTCAGGAAACACCGGATGGAACATAGCATAACCTCATTCACTCACTCACATTTAGGAGAAATTAAAGAAGCAACTCCAATTAGTGAGATGTTTTTGACAACTGGGATGAAGCCAGAGTACATAGAGAAAAAATAATTCTCCAATCATTGTTGGTATAAGCCGTGAAATGGGAATAAGACATACCCTAAAAATATCCTACCAAAAACATATTACAAATATAATAACAATATAACAATAAGTGTTGGACCAAAATGAGCAGTATTATATTTTCTAGAATAGGAATTAAAATAGGATAGAACAATACTATTCATTTTGGTCAAACACATGAATTAAACTATACATACACATTAATGATGCGTCATTTTATTCTAGAAAATATAATAATAAGAATAATAATAGAATAAAACAACACTGTGTGTATATAGTGGGTTTTGTTGAATAACAAATAATCAAATCTCTTTTTATCTCTATCTCTATATGTAGCAGCTTGCTACAAGATCACCAATGATTGCCCTAATTTTGATGAACCACTTAGTCCCATTATCATCTGCAGAAGTGTTATCTAGTGAAATCAGGCTAATTATGTAGATTATGCAAATTCTGTGAAATGAGAAGCTGTGTGGAAATGATTGCAACAAAAGAGAAGCACTCATCTGGAACAGTAAACATTGATAGTTAAATATGATCCTTAGTCATGAAAAATCTTCGTTTATTACAACTGTATGTCTAAAAGTATTTGGACACTAAATCTGTTTTCAAAAACTTATAATAGATTCTCTTTGAAAAAGGCTTTTCATGAGATTTGGAAGTATGTCTGTGAGAATCTGTGAACATTGAGCCAAAGAGCATTTGTATGGCTAGGCACTGATGGTGGTCAAGAAATCTGCCATTGATGTTCCAGTTCATTTCAAAATAAGAATTCTCATTTAGGATAATAGTCGTAAAGAACTGAGATGATTTTACATCCTCACATGTACACTTATCTTTAACACTGACTTTACAATGAATGTTGGCACTTAAACAAAAAAACTCTTTTGTAGTCATTAAACATCCATAATATAGAGGTAAATGAAGGCACAGCTAATTAAACTTTCAATTAAACATTTAGACCTGGTTAGTTTCTACTAAATGGGTTGATATTGTACCTAACTATTAATTATATGCCAAACCTTTTAGTAAGCATTTAAATATATTATCTTTAACATTTTTATGTTTTAATGATAAACAAATTAAAAAGTTGTACAGTTGTATAGGACCAGTAATCAATTGGGTGTTGGTTCAAGTCCCACATCTGACCATAACATTCAGTGGTAGACTGGTGCATCTATGTTGTGTATATATATGTACACACACAATATGTCTGTTTACTAGTGTTGTAGTTTACACCTGCCAGTGTGAATAAAAGAACTTTGCTTAACAATCCCCATATTTCACTGACTCGTGTGTGTGTGTGTGTGTGTGTGTGTGTGTGTTTATATAAAATTTGGTGCATGCCCCTGAGGCCTAAACTCTGTTTAGAGGGCTTTAGAAGCCACAGAAGTGCCACTGATGTCTCTTCAGTGCTGTCGCAGTCTAGCACTTGGTTAAACACACCATCTCATCACGGTTATTGTCTGTTTCACAGTGCAACAACACACACAGGTTGGTAGTGAGTGACAGCATTGTGGTGGAGGCTTCTGGTGCCGCAGTTAGGAGCACAGCTGGTGCTCTCTGTATTCACTGTCTTTCAGTTACAGACGTGGGCTCCCTGGTGCACCTGCAGGAAAGGGGCCGTTTACAATAGGAGTCACTGCAGGGCGAAGCAAAAGCCTCACAGACATATGGGAATACACAACACACTTCTAGAACTTCTATGAGATATTAGGAACAAACATAAAAAATACTTCTAGTCTCCCAGTTTTAACCAAACACCATTTGTATAAAGCCTAAAAGTACACTTACAACATTTACTAGACACTTTTATTCTGGCAGTAGACAGGGGTCAGCATTAGTACTCTGACCGGTCTGCTTCTATAAAAAAAAACCTTACCCAGCAAACTGCAATGCCCCGGGACACTTTTCAGTCACTGCCATTCATTTTTCAAAGAGGTTGAGCTACAGTAGCTCCTTTGTGGGATCTGACCAGATGGGCAAGCCTTCACTCTCTATAACTCCCTTTAAATCACTGAAGCCTCAAAAAACTTGTTGGGGGGTTCACTGGTCATCCTTTGGACCATCCCTTAGCCACCAGTAAAATGTACAGCCAAATTCAACATCACTATGTCAGTGCATGTTTTTGGTAGTCCAGTTTCATCCCACTCCCCAAAGTCCTACAGTAGGTTGTCTGCTTAAACTGGCACATGAAATGAGTAAACAGTTACGTTTGAGACTCTGTAATTGACTTTGTGTTCTAGCTTTTCACCATCGGGCTCTATCAGATACACTGCACATGACGTGTCACAATGCACAATGCTATCTTACACTGAGAACAGTCTATTTTCACACCTTGTGCCTGTGTCGTTAAAAACCAAGGGTGTCGAGTGAAAATATTAACTCTGATGGGGGCGCTGGTCTCAAAATAGGTGTGTTTGTCCATACATTACTGGCAGGGAATTGCGCATACACCTGCACTTGGACAGAAGTGAGCACAAGCTCATAGTGCGTGCCAACAGAACGCTAACGCTAGTTATCCTAGGTAGTGAAAGTGAAAACTAAAATGCTTCAGATGTTTGGATAAGCATTCTTTGTGGCATGTTGTGTATTGCTCAATATTGCCACACGTCATGGAGGTCTCTTGGACACAAACGAGGACATTACAGGCCCTTAGTATTCATCGCAACACAGACTGCAAAAGAGATGTAGTATATAGAAGACCACAAAGCATTTAGACTGCTGTACTCTATCTGCTGTTTTTTCTTTATTACTCTGCTGTATTTCATAACCTGTGTAGCAAACCCTTGTACAACCCTTATATCTGCTCAAATGTATTAAAACATCTACCGTTTATTTCCTTATCATTTTTCTAACTTGTTATTTTTCCGTCTCATTTAGTGCCTCTTCTTTGTCATTGCCTCTTTCCTTTTTATCTCCTAGTGTCATCCTTTTATCCCCTTTTCATTCATCGCTTTATACTCTCTTATTTTTCCCCACTTAAGTGGTCATAGAAGGATGAGTGTAGGTCTGACATGGTCACTGTAGCAACAGTGTCTATGAAGCAGGGTAAAGTGGGATATTTTGCGTGTGAGCATGAATGAGGTGGAAAAGAATGAAGAGAACCAAAGGATGACTGGCTTCCCCACTGTGAAGAAGAGTGAAGTGGGGTGAGGGGTGGGCACACACACACACACAAATGAACAAACAGTCTTTCTTTCACAAAGAGACACACACAAAGCTACCTGCAATGAATATATTATCACGTCGGACACATCATTAGGATTTGAACATCCACAGGCTGCTTGTGCAAATGTCGTATTCAAATATTAATTGTGAAAAGCATGACCAGAGCTAGATTAAACATAGAGTCTATATAGACCCTTGTATAATAGGTGTCTTACATCAACTGTTTTTAAAATACATTGCACCTGTATTCACCATGTTATTTCTTAAGTTGTGGGTTGAGGTGGGAGATTGACTGCCAGGTTTTAAATGTGTTTGGTTTTGATACACTTTTTGGTGTGGGTCTGTTTAAGTTTCATTGCACTTGCATTGAAATACTGCACACACTCACACTCAGACATATATAAGTAACAAGGAAAATATATTAATAATTTTTCAACTACAGGTAGGTGGGATGATGCTATGCAGATAAAATTAGTGGAATGGAATAATTAGTCATGATTGAGTCTAAAATCATAAAGCCAATTTCTGGCTCACAGTATGGTAGTGTAACTATACTGATATACACTGATACTACAATATGATATGATGTGTATGTATGTGTGCACTTATATTTAGCCAATAAGGCAATACGTTGTTTAATCTAAATCAATATAGAAGCAAAAATATCACTAATAGCAAAATAAGATGAATGCATTAAAGATCACATAGACATAGATAGTGTGTGTGTGTGTGTGTGTGTGTGTGTAACAGTGGCAGAGCAGCTCTGCAAGCACAGATGGTAATGTGATGTGTGACAGTCTCTGCCTAGTTTATTAATAATGCTGATGAGGTCTGGACTGGCAGTTCTGTATCAACCGCACACACACACACACACACACACACACACACACACACACACACACACACACACACACAGAGAGAGAGAGAGAGAGAGTGAGAGAGAGAGATGTAAGATTATTTTTGCACAATGGGAGAGAACCCGAATAATTGTAAATGATAACTCAGGATCTAATATCAAAAAAGCTGTATTTGAACACAACATAAGCTACCATGCCTCCCTGCCATTATCTTCATTGTATAGACAGTTTCTAAATCAGATCCTTCATAGAGAGGATTTTCTACATACTGCACAGTGACTGAATCATTGACTGAAGTTCACAAGCCAACACCAATCTGACTCAAAGTGCAAAAAGGTTGCGGTGGTACAGAAAGGTGAGGGTGCAGTGTGGGTCAGTGGTAACCATAGCAGGTAATAGTACAACTGAGAAGACTCAGTGCCTTCTCATTGACGCCTCTGATGACTTTAAGAACAACCTAAAACATTCATGAGCATGGCAGATGTCAAAATAAACTTTAACATTTCAGAAAATGACACATTTTGACAGGTGACAAGTAAGCAGAAAAATACAAAAAAAAATGTAAATTATTGGATTTTAGTCTAAACTCCTGTTTAATTGGCTAATTTTTAGGCTTGGTCACTGTGAATTGTACAGGCCTTGAGTAAGGGGTATCAAAAAGGGGTCTTGTAGCTCTTTATATCTATATGTATTTTTTTTTTTATTTGACCCACCAAGTACCTCTCTACCCCATGAACAAGCCTAATCTGCGAGAGGGCAGTGTGGGTCAATGGAAACCTTAGTAGGTTGCAGTACAAATGGGTGACAGTGACTTCTCTTTGACACAATTGTGACATTACAAAACATTTTAAAGTATGTCTGAATGAACATTTAAACTGTAAACACATCATAGATGTTAAGAACCCAAACCTACATAGAACAAGTACAAATACATCTCAGTATTTATTTAATGCAAAAGCACACACTCTGACCTTTCCATACATTTACGGATGTGTGATGTGTAAACCACTGACCCTGCTAACCTCATACATCGCCCCAGCTCTTAAATACAACACACTATGGCTTCTAGTAGCTACTTATAATAAACATAGGCTCCTATTCCAATTACCATGCTTTAATAGCAAGTCGAGCACAGAGAGAACAAATACAGCTGAGGGCACTGGTAAGACGGGTATCTATATATATCACACAAACATGAAATTGTTCCACCTACCTACAACACATACTCCCCCTATTCTCTTTCATTCATTCTCTCATGGTCTCTTTCACCCTGTCTCTATTTCTTTCTCTCCTCCCCTCTCTCTCTCTCTCTTTCAACTCCACTTACAGCTGCAGCCCTGTTCCTGCCCTCCCTTTAACCTCCTCAATCACCACAGCTTTGCTCGAATTAACCTTCTAGCCTTGCCTAGCTGCCTCTTGCCCCCCTGCCCACACAGCACACTCTTACATACTCTCACATACACACACACACACACCTCACAGCTTATTCCATCATACCTGACAGATAGTAGAGTGGGGGTTTTAGTCCAAACATGCTGAATGAAGAATCTTGAAGTCTGTGGGGGGTACCTCGCTGCTCACAATGCAAAAGAAGATCCCGATTGGTTCACTATTTGGGATTTCAATAAAACCATTCCCAGTCTGAAGCTTTTTGAGTAAGATTCAATCCCAAGAATTAAGAAATATGATTATGATGGAAAGAGATAAGGTCAGGTCTCATCAACGAGTGCATATTGTGTCATCCCGTCATCTTCAGCTCGAGCCAAGGTCCTCCCTGTTCCTCTTTCTGCTTCTTTTCCCCCTTCCTTTTTCTATTGCAGCATCCCACTCTGACTGAACAGAAGGAAGAGCACACGAAGCTTTCTCCAAACACTGATCTGTGTGTGAGCATGTGCAAAGGAGAGAAAGTGTGTGTGTGTGTGTGCATGTGCGTGTGTGTGTGTGTGTGAGAGAGAGAGAGAGACGGAGAGAGAGAGAGAGAGCGAGAGAGAGAAAGACAAGCCAATATAAGAGTGGCTGAGAGTAAAGGGAGATACAGAGTGAAAGTGTGAGAAATCAGCCTTCAGTGTTAAGACAGTCATTAAGTGTAAATTGGACTTCAGCATGAGTGACGGCTGATTTGTTAGCCTTAATGAAAGAGACAGAGGCCAACAGAGTAATATGGCATCTGCTCCCCACACCCCATTATACACAGACACTTATTTACATGCACAAACAAACGATGATGGGAAAAAGTAACATATTTGTTACAGATCACATTCTCAGTGATGACAACACTGACATTACATATAGGCATCACATTTTGCTAATATTACATGTTTACCAACAATTTACAAAGGAGCTGTCTCCTTGGTTAATCAATCAACCAGTCGATCAAATTTATTTAGTAAAACTCAACAGAACCACAGCAAGAAGCAGTGAGAAGCAAAAACAGTGGTGAATTTATCTATTAAGTACTTGCCTAAAATATTTCCCCAAGGGTTTACATTTAAAAACTGGAACACTCAAATGCGCACTGGGATTATCCGGAAGCACACTAACGCAGAGATTTGAACTCCTGGGTTTGAATCCCAGATATGCAAGCAAGCATTTCCTGCATCAAACCAAACTGGCCTCCAGTCTCCTGGGTAGGAAAACTATCAACACTGCAAGGATTTTGGTTGCCCATGGCTCCTATACAGAAAGTGGAGGATCACAGAAATTTGTTTACAAAGCCGACCTCACACACAAATCCACAAAAGTATGGGTGAACAAAAAAGAGTTTAGTAAGAATGGTTTTGTAAAAACATTTAATTTAGTGTGACAAAAAAATGTATTTATGTCCAAAAGATAAACTTACTGTAACATGGCTTCGGTTGTCCTTCTATGATATTGGGTATATTGGTTTAGTTTAGTCTGATTCTGAAATGTCATTATGTGTGTGTGTATTCATTTTTGTATTTACATATACACATGTACCATACAAAGAAATTATTTATCCTTCATATCCTCAATTTGCTGCAGCCATACTTGGGATTGCAGAGAAAATTACTCCCCACAGACTGTCTGGCAATGGAGGAAAAACCAGAGACCTCTTTATTTATTCATTTACATGAAGGCTTATTTCAACTGCCATCTCATTTTCAGTGGAACAAAACTACACACAGTGACACTTCTCAAATCATCTGACCCAAGAACGGCTGAGTTTCTATCAAACTGGCCATGGTAGGTTTTGCATTTACTCTAAAATAAGTTCAAATTCGCTAATTTATTCCAATGTACATCTTTACTACTATGTATGATGGTGAATATGTCCACTGCTTTTCAGAGACTCATGGCTCATGGTATTATTACTGTATCCCAGAAGATCGGTCATTGTCTATTGGACTTGAAGTGTCCAATCATCAGTCACATATGAAATGAAATTAATAGAATTCAAATGTGATACCTAAGGATTACTACGTATATGGGCGTGGATGTGTGGGTTTCTTTTGGGAGCTTCAGTTTCCTCCCAAATCATGCAGTCAGGTTCATTGGAGACACTGAATTGCCCTATAGGTAAATGGGTAAATGGGATCCCATCACATGGCACCCTGATTAAATAAGCAGTTAATTTAGTGAGTGATTATCTTTGTGATAGATTCGACATTACCTGGCCTCATCACATTCTTGGTTCCAATGAAAATCTCTGTAAGAGGATCGAGCTCATGTCCTCATTTTGTCACTCTCTCTTACTCTCTTATTCCTCCTTTGTTTGCATTCTTATCCATCATAAACCAGTCAGATGAGAGGAGGCTCACTGATTCGTCAGGCTTTGACCATCTGACAGAGTGCATTAGCATTCTTATTCATCACTTAGCTTGGTCTTCACCTCCTAACACACTGCTGTGTGTATACAACATGTGTGGGTGGGTGTGTTTGAGACAAATTATGTGATCATTTAATATTTTTCCTAAAGCAGTGGTAACTCCTGTTGGTTACCGTCTGTCTGGCTGCTCTGTTCCACTGTCTGAAGACACTTTAACTGTCTGCACTGGTGGCAGTAAAAATATTCTCCAAATAATCCTCAATATTTAGATGAATGTATAGACTGCATACCTGAGAAGAGGCAAGAAAAAATAATTGTTTAATTTTATGATTAAAATTAATAACCACAAACAATGTTGTGGGATCTGGATGTTTCGTGTCGTTTATGTGTTATTTTGTTTTTAATTGTGTTATTTTTGATTTTTTTCTTGCCACCTAATTGTTTGCCTTCATCTTGTGATTACGTGGTCGTGTGGAGGCGTTAAAGAGTGGCTGCCGCAAAGATTTCCAGAGACCAATCCGATCCGTGCACACAACTTTT
>JAYDZF010000001.1:10487195-10498651 GCA_034509105.1 Microcambeva barbata
CCACTTTGCAGACAGTGGGTGGCAACGTTTAACCCCAGGTCCCCAGGGCCACTTGAGCTAATACATAGTTTCACCCCACGTTTAATATACAGACACACAGCAATTTCTTTTTACAGTTTATTCTGTTGGATTTTAGGTACAGAACAGAGAGCCTGAAGAGTGAACTTGGGTAAAGGAAAACAGAAATGCTGCATGGACATATGCAGAGTGATGGTTTTAATTACAGCACTCTTTATGTGCTGTTATTCATGCATGTCATTTCTGACATCTCCACCAGCAGCTCACACTCAGATACGCTCATTTTATCTTTATTTTACCCCCCCCCCCACACCACCACCACCACCACACACACGTAACATCTGTCTGCAGAAACATTTAGAAAGTGCTAAACACGTGCCAACAAGGTGACAAAATGCTCCTATACTGTAAAAGAAATTAATTCACAGTTTTGTCAGTCAGACATTTTAAATTGCATGTGGGTCCCTGCATTCCAAAGCTTGAAATTAGCCAGACTCTCAAAATGTTCCCTGCTGCCTACAAATTGTCTTGATGTTTCGTAATTGTAATGAAAACTGCATCTAATTTGCCAAATGTAATAAACCTCATACAATAATAGATGCATATGTATGTGATAGAGGGACAGAGAGAGTTACTTGATTGTGATTGATTGGATAAGCATTTATCCAATCATGAATTTTATTAGGCAAGTGGCTATGGGGTGGGTGGATGGATGGATTGATGTCTGGATGGATAGATAGATAGAACCTGTTCTAGTGTGATATATGGACATAACCCCAAATGACAAATTAGCTAATAAAATACTGCTGATAATCTAATTAATAAAATTAGTCAGCCTGTTTTCTACAGTTTATTTAGTAATAAAGATGGATAACTTGAGAGAGTAAAGTACGAAGATTAGAGAATGGGAAAATAAATGTATAAAAACCAACAGCTGCACATTTTATAAGCAGATTACATTGCTTCTAAGCCCTTACACTGAATTTTAAATACTTGCCAAGTATCTATTTTAAATAGAAAAGTGTGACATTAGGTCAAATTACATCAACATTAATTCTTTTACTCCCAAGTAAATCTAATTTCAAAAGGCTTTTAAAAACCCATCAGCCTTTTACAGATGTATTTTATGTTATTTGCTCTTCTTTATTTAAATCAATTTTCTGAGTTATTTTTAGCTTAATCTTTAAGTAGGTTTAAATTTTTAAGGTGATTTCAGGGTAATAAAAGACTAATATCTATGCAAATATTGTACTTTGGCCAATTACCAAATGCTGAGCCTGACCAAAAACTATGTATCACTTACTCTTACAAGAGACAGGTTTTTTAGAAAATAATTAAGCTGATACATGAATGTACTTTATTTGTTTGTCTGTCCACCCACCCATCTAGTTATTTACAATTGTATATCTTTTTTAAACCCAGATGTATTAGCCTTTCTCAAACAGGACAGGTAAAAACCTTTGACACCTTTTACATACCTACTATGGGGGAAAGCAGCATACATTCATTTCATGGAAGTTTGCAGACACTCTGCCAAAATAATGTAAAAAACAAAAAAAACCCAGCAGAGGACGCAGTGATGAAACCAGTGACCTCATTACTATTGCCGTACCTTAACAGCAAAGGTAAGACATAGCCTACTGGTTGAGGTACAGGACTGGTAATCTGAAGGTCAGTGGTTAAAACCTTGCCGCTGCTAGGCTGCTACTGTTGGGCCCTTGAGCAAACTGTACACTGTAACTGTAATGTAAGTTGCTTTGGATAAAGTGTACACTGTATACTGTACCTTTCTTACTACTGTATGAATTATATTCAAATGTCTTACTGCTTGTTGGCATTTTGTGGTAAACAGAAATATAAATAAAATATTGATAAAGCTGTTGATCAGGAGACATACACGTAAGAGACGTGTAACGAACAGAGAATAAATAAACTGATAGATTTTCAGTGGGTTTTGTTTAAATAATTATTTCAAAACATCCATGCATTTAGATTTTAGTATAATAAAGGGCTATGTTACTTTACAAAGTTAAAAGTTGAGTTCAGTTCATTCTCTTTAACCCCTTATCCTAATTAGGGTTGCGGAGGGGTGCTGAACCAATCCCAGCTCTTCAACGGGCGCAAGGCACATGGTAACACCCTGGATGGGGCGCCAGTCCATCGGAAGTACCTACAGGACAATTCAGTGTCTCCAATCAACCTGGTAGCATATCTTTGGACTGTGGAAGGAAACCGGAGTACCCGGAGGAAACCCACATGGACACAGGAAGAACATGCAAAATGTACCAGCGGCATTTCTTGTCTGAGGCTATCAGATCCACACAGTGTCAGTCAGGTTTAAAAAGTGAAATATTTGCTATGCTGGTAGCAAAATAAAACAAACAGAACACTTGAGCAGCTGCATGTTGACTGACACTTTTTATTCAACTATAACACTAAACATTTTCAAAATAACTTTGGTGTTTCTCTCGAGTATGTTCCAGGCTTGTATTTTAGAGCCTTACATGAGTATAGACATAATCCTTTTAGCCTATTACCTGTAAAGAATAGTGTTTTCACACAGAAAACATGCACACAGCAAGAGTTTCCGTGTGTACAAGACCTGCTAGACTGATGAAACACTACAACACTACATGTCGATAAGACCCGAAGGGAGTAAGTGTGAAACAGTCAAATTATCGAATACTTTTCTCTGTCACAGAATTAAAGTGACTATTCAACAATATAACTGTAGGTTTATCTTGTCAAATAAATCCTTTTAGATATAAAAAAGGCTTTTAACCTAATGTGTTAAAAAACACCCAGGCTGTTTAAGCCATATGAGGTTGTTTTGTAGAATATTGTATATGGACATTACCAGCAGGTTCTTCAAGTGTCTTCTGGTATCACCTGTGCATGCAAGTCCCCACCCATTAAATGATTAACGCTTGAAAGGATGCACCAATCTCACCTACAAATGTGCATTACTCCATACACAAAAGTACTTGATGTACTGTGTGTGGTGCAAAAGTGGCCCTACTGTTGATCACTATCAGGAATGATTGAATGAATTATGGTCTATGTGCCATCAGTGAGAATTGATTGTGCAATTTGTGGTTTCTTCCTGGTGGTAGATAGAAACCAAGGCTGCCCATAAGAACAAATTTGATCCAGTAGTCTGGCCATCAGTATTTGTGTACTCCAACTACCATAAGCTCAATTTACAATACATCCGTAATTGGGCTATGCACAATTGTAAAGGCATTTTGATTTACATTTGTCAGGAGTGGGGTTTTTTGTTTTGGTTCATATGTGTATTGCTTTTGTACCATTTGGTACTACTAGTCATTATATATTCTGAAGAGCAAATGATTCAATCTTTTTATGATCTTAGTGTAAGATCTTAGGCTACAATGTGTGTGTGTCTTCAGCAAACCTAAAGCCTAGTGCTAGGGCTGTTTGGATCAAAGTGAATGTCTGTATAGTGAGTAACATGTAGGTGTACAAAGAGAATAAAGAATTTTTTGAGATCTCAAAAATTGATCTTGAGGCAAAGCTATGAATGAAAGAAAGTATTTAAGGATTTTACTGGAGAAAACATGTGACACTGATGAGCAACAAAAAACTTCTGGCTTATATAAAGGATAAGCAAAGAAAGAATGCATGAATTTGCCCCAAACAGGCATAATTATTACTAATATTGTGTTGGCCCCTTTGCTGCCAAAACAGCACTGAAACCTATACGTTGCTGGTGTACTGTTTATTCTGACACCTTTCTATCAAAACCAGAAATTTTAGCTACAGTGTCTGTTGGATTTGACCAGATGTTCAAGTCTTTCTCTTCACATGTGTACCTTCTTAGGGCTGTTTTTAATAGATACTGACCACTGTGGCACCCTACAAGAACTGCAGCTTTGGAGATACCATGACCCAGTCATCTACCCATGATAATTTGGACCTTGTCAAACTCACTCACTTAAACACATTAACTTTGAGGATGAAATGTTTACTTGCTGTCTAATGCAGTGCTTTGAGAAGGTTTTCACCCTTCTTAGATTTTACATATTTTTGTTACATTACAACATGTGCTTGTGGCAAGATGTGGCAAGCTCATAGATACTTATCCGAAGCAACTTGCAGCTGTAATAGCCGCAAAAAGTGACTCTCGGTACTGACTTTACTGGGTTGAATAGTTATGCACACTAAAGGTTTCTGTTATTTTGCCCTATCTGTTATTTTTAAGTTGTAGGCATGTCCTGTAAATGAAATGATGCAAACCCTCAAACACCCTCAAACCCTCTTACAATTAGAAGAGTACATGTGAAATTCTCAGATTTTATAGTATATCAGTACTAATAGATGTCAATCTTATTCTTTTCCTTGCTTTGTTTTTTACATATCATCCACATTTTCATATCCTACAAAGTAACTTTACACAATTTGTCCTGGTCAAACTCCCTCAAATCCTTATCCTTATGCTTTTGTCATTTCTACCAACATCTAATATCAACATTAAGATAAAATGTTCACTTGATCTCTAATATATTCCACCCACTAACAATTACTAACAATAAGTGTAATTCACTTCACTGGTCAGTGGCTGTAATGTAATGGGTGATCAGGGTATAAATCTATTCATTTATGTATGTAAATCTTAATCAGGGTCACAATGAATCCAAATCATATACATGGACACACTGGACACATTGCACAATATACTAAGAAATCATTAAAGACATTTTCAAATAATTAAAGACATTTTCATTGCCACGTTTAGTCACTATTTTGATGGCCACTCCTTGATGGTTGACTCATGCTTCTTTGCCTTTAGTGAGATGTGCTGGCTTCTCCTCAATAAGTGTGTTTGTAAGAGATTAGATTATACCCCCTAACAAATCAAGCAGCATAAAGGATGAAAATAATCTCTTGCTTGACTTGTGCTTTTTGTCTTACGTGAGTTGCTGGATTAATAGCCTCTTCTACATGTGTGTTTGAAATAGATTGTTTCATAAAACCCCTAACAAATCAAACAGCTTAAAAAATCAAGATCATCTCTAGCTTTAAACTGTTGCATAGATTTAATAGTTATCGACAGAATCCCTAATCAAACGTTACACATCTAAATTAGTCATGTGAGCATATAATGTAATAAAAATATATGATGCCACAAAAGTATTGGTAGTTTAGTTAGTAGAAGAGGACACCTTTTATAAAGACAGTACCTTGAGGAGAAATATAAACCTAGACTCCTGGAGGGTTTGATACACAGGGTCACAAATATTAAAATGATTTTTAGTCTGCACCAGACAGTTTTTCTTCCTGATATCAGTTAGTCTTAGCTCCCAACACCTAGCAAACGATTAAACCTGAAAGCTTGGCGCTGTATGACACCAAAACTACCCCTTGCCAAAACAAATCACGCAATGTGTGGTTTGAATTAGATGCTGGAGCATCACTTTAGGGATCTAGAGTACTCAATGTGTGGTTCTTTTTGGTTCTGATGCTTTTGTAAAACTTTCTCCTGTGTTGCTGATACGTCCAAGTAGATCAGGGTGAGAATAGATTGAGTTTGAGGCTAATTGGTGCTAATTTGCCATCTGCTGCCTGCTTTAGCAGATGAATGAGCTAAACGTCTCTCTACACAGGAAAATATCACAGAGTACAAGGATGGAAGAGAGTTAAATGGCAAGAGTTGGTGGGCAGAGTGGGGGGAAAGGCTCATGTCCTCAAATAGTCGTAAGACATTAGTATATTTGAGCTGAAATGTTATACACATTTGCCAGAGCCAATGCCAGAGGCAAGAGAGGCAGATGAGGGTACTGCACAAAACCCTTGAGACAGAGATAGAACAAGACATGTAATAATTATGAGAACACAGATTAGTATAAACTCTTATGTATGACATTTTTGTGGGGCAATCAATTAAAACACTTTTTGGAAAATATAATATTGTTATCATTCAGCAGACTTTTCTAATAAAAAGTAGTCTTGGAAATCTAAGTTTTATTTTATTTCAGGTTAATCTCCCTGTGATTGTTGGCATGTACTTACCCTAAATTATCTCCAGCAAAGACAAAGTGAATATATTTTTATATTTTGGTTGGAACTGGTTGGAACTGGTTGGAACTGGTAAGACAGAAAGGCATAGGTAACTGGCAATTGTCTGGGAGAACTTATAGTCTAGATTTAGCTGGGAACATGCATCACAAAGGAAGCTTTGTATGTAAAAAGTGACAAAACTTTGCAGAAACGTAAAAAAAACCTTGTTTATGTTTTCTCGAACTCATTTACATGCTGAGCATTTAGCAGATGGTTTTAACCAACGCAAATCACAGTTTTGACTGAACAAGTAATTGAGGGTTAAGAGCCTTGCTCAGGTACCGAACAGTGGATCCTTGGCAGTGGTGGGGCTGAACCGGCCACCATCTGCTACACAAGTGGTACTGGTCACAAGTTCCATCAATTTACCACAGTTTTGGATATATTGCATGTCTTTGAACTGTTGGAGGACACCACTGCTTCTGAACCCACTTGAACACCTTGAAGAACATGCAAACTGCACACAAAATGATCTCAGACCACTCCACCTGGGAATAAAACCTTGGACCTTCTTGCTGTGAGGTGACCCACCAAGCTTCTCTGCTGCCCAGATGATGGAATACATAAATTATGTTGTAGCACCCTATAGTAATGAACTGTCACTTTCCAATCAAATGTCCTTGCTTCATGTGAAATAAGTGCACTGCTATGGACATCAAGTTTCTTTTTCACTTCATCACTGTGTGTGTGTGTGTGTGTTTGTGTGCAGTCCTGAAGTACTGCTGGCACCATGTAAAACAATCCCAACGGCCAAGTGTTGACAACTAACCTAGCCTGCAATGGATGGTCATATACACCAGAGAGAGAGAGAGAGAGAGAGAGAGAGAGAGAGAGAGAGAGCAAGAAACTGCAAAACTGCACTATTCTGTTTCATCCAGATGTGCTGACGATGGGATACACAAGGAAAAATAACTATTTCAGGACTGACCAAGGAATTTCTGAAGGAAAAAAGAGGAATTTGCACAACAGTGTTAAGTAGCTCAATGAGATGTTTCCTAGAATCATTGTTTAAAACTCCCTAAATAAGAACAATTGATTACTAATTGATAATTCTAATTCATGTGTGGAACCTAAATAAATTATGCCATTCCTGAGAATATATATCTGGTGGTTTTGTGTCCTGTATTGGTTGCAGTAATTCAATGTAACTGGACCCACTGCATCTTTGACCAGGACAATTCAGCAACATCAAAATGAAATGAAATTGAAGAAGACTCATGTGATGATGATGTGAAAGCAGAAGTGCGTCTGTCGCTACACACTCAAGCAAAAACATTTTTGTGCTGATGGCATTAAAATGGTACAGCGCTGGGAAGATACATCACAATGCAACATTATAACGATGAATAACCCATAATGTAGTTGTTTGGAATATTGAACATTTTTACCTATGTAACTTTGTAAGTAAAGGGAAAAGGAGAAAGCCCCGAATTAAAGAGAACTGCTCTATTAATATCAGCCATAAATGCTCCAATCTTGTCTGGTCCAAAACAATGCATTATCGTGTGTTCCTACTACTGTGAGGTTGTTTCCTGTGAGATTATTAGTCAATGTGCCGCTAGTTCTGTCCATGTTCCAATTTCACCGGATAATGCTAAAAGACTGAGCAACATAACAGAGTGCCATAATATCAGCAAGCCATTGTATCAAAACAACGGTACATAAACGGAGGAATATGCAAATGAAGTAGTAGGAAGAAAAAAAGCTTAAAATCAACACCGTAAACATTGACTAAAGTACTGTAATACATATATAAAAGGTATAATGATGACACATTTCTGTTACAAACTCAGGAAAAGCAACACACAGCTTCAGATCAATAGAAGAATTCAGCTATTGTAAATCTCATCCTCCTAAAATCACAAAATTTGTAAAAGCTTGAAAGTAAACACCTGCTATCTTGAGACTTTAAAGCTAAATATTGATTGAAAACCTACTTCACATTCATTACTGTCAAACATGGACATAACACCAGAGTACAATCTACAATACTTAGTCCACTTACCTTCATTCTCATTATAGTTGATATATATTGTTTTTATTATTTCTTGCTTTTCAGTTTTTCCTAGCTGTGCTAATCATAGACAAACATACATAAATAAATGTAACATTATATTAACTCTTTTACACTTAGAAGTACGTACATGCCTTGTGTTAAAATGTATTAAGTAAACTAATGAGCTATTCATCCATTTAGAAAATCACACCACTCCTAATGCAACATAGTAACACTGATCACATCATAAAGCATCATTAGTTTGTATCCATGTCTTCTTTGTCTTCTAAGGTACTCTCAAAAGTTCTAAAGCTTTTTTCCAGATTTAACACCTCAATTTTACCCAGTAGCTCTAATGATAATACTCACCCCTGCCCAATAGAGGACATCACTGTCACAGCACTTACCCTCAGACATGTTCGCAGTAACCGGCTGCCTTTTTTTTTTTACTTCAAAGGCAAGATCATGCAGAAAATCCTTGTGTACACAGAGATTCACACTGATCTGATAGCAGAGGTTGTAATTCGCTCAGTTATGAGGAGCCTCCATTTGGTTCCCACCCTGAAAAGCAGATAATGACTTTTCGAGCAGGGGCCCAGCTCTGCCACCTTGCTGCCATGCTTTTTACTGTCCACATTTTACATCTATCTGGACATTACTGATCTATAAATCTAAAAAGAATTTATTGCGTTTAATAACTCTTTATAACTCTTTACACGATGTATGGACACAGTTGAGGCCATTTAGGGATTTCAATCTCTCCTGCAAGCAAAGTACCAAGTACCATCTGTGTGGCAATATTGCAATGTAAGAAAAATACCTGAGGCTCACTTATTTATTAAAGATTTAATGAATCACAACTATTACTAAAATATGCTCATAATAGATTTCCGAGAGCAAAAAAGCCAGGGTTACATGCTAGAGTGGGGCAAAAAACATCACTTCAGTGCTTTGTGTTACCAGATTTGATTTTATGGTAATCTTGAAAGTCCCTTTGCCTCATTAGCAGCCTATTGTGCCCACCATGTAGCAAAGCGTGTACAGTTAATGCTGCCTGCTATAAAACACATCATGCATGTACAAGCCTCAAGGCCATCATATCAGCAAAATGATGTCTTAAGGAACATTATGGTTTTTAAGCAGGATTGTAACAGATACCTATCATGGTACAATGACTTTTTAATTCAATCAGTCTGTAATACACACTTGAATCACTGTTGCATACACTTAGTTGGATTAAAGATCAAATCTGAGTCAGACATTTCCAGCAGCTCTGCTAGGGATTTGAACCCTAGGTCCTCGAGTTTAGACAGGTGAATATGTTTTATATATGTTATGAACATGCATTCCACATGAAAAGCTAATTGTGAGAATTAACTTACTGGCACAATTATTATGTGTATTACTTTAAAACACCCAACATACACAACCATGTAAAGGCATGTTCGCCAAACACAGTTCTCGTTAATTACACTAATTGACCTGGTCTTTAATTAACTGCTTAATTGCCCTGCACTGATCCAAAACCTGTTCCAAAGCCATAGAACCTGAGAACTGCTTGTCCACTGCCACCTGCCAACGGGAGGCACAAATTGGGAACGTAAGATGCAGCAGCAAGCAGGTGGCAAGCGAACAAGAATTAGGTGAGTAGACCATGCTAGATAAGATGTACCCAGCCAGGGGAGACGGGTGCTACTAGATACCTCTAAAAGCCATCAGAAATTATAATAGTGTGTTTAATAAACATGAGGTCTTCCACACACTGATTAATTTAGCTAAATACATTTACTAACAAACCTATGTGAGGGTTCTTCAATATGTTTCCACACTTTTTAATCATTTTTATTATGAATTTTACAGGATTTTACTATTTTAATGCCATCAGACAAAGTTTTGGTTAGCCATCCAGCCACTGGTGCACTGCTGCTTTCAGGTCATCACACTTAAAGCTTCTTTGAATGTTCAAAAATCTGGAAACCAGACTAAATTTGGACTATAATCTCACTCAGACATGACCAATTATTACCAATTAACCTGGTAGCATGTCTTTGGACTGTGGGAGGAAATCAGAGTACCTGGTGGAAACCCACACAAACACGGAAAGAACATGCAAACTCCGCACAGAAAGGACCTAGATCACCCCACCTGGAGATCGAATATAGGACCTTCTTGCTGTGAGGCGAAAGTGCTATCCACTAGGCCACCATGCCGCCCTTAGTCAATGTTTTAGTCTGTTATTATAATTTAAATAAGACGCATTAAACAAATAAAGCAAAATTGGTCAAAATGGTTATTTAATTCAGGTGCAGTGTGTATGTGCACTGCTAATGTGTATTGCAGTTTATAAAAGTTTTTAAAGAAATCATTGACCTTCAGCACATGATTTAAATTTTCAAAAAAGATTTCCTTAGGTACTATTAAATTGTTTAAACAAAGCTTTCTTTAAAAAGTAAAGTGGGTCAACTCGCTACTTATTACTGCCAATTGTGTTGGAGTGGGATGTTCAGCAAGCTCATGGTTTATTGGCAAGATCATGTACTGTAAGCTCTGGATGCTGGAAAAACAAGCAGAAGCAAATCAGTCATAGACGGATCATGCTCGAGTAAGTCCAGGTTTCAGATGGCATTTGCCCTGGCCAAGCCTGTGTCATCAGAATGCCTCCGCCTCTAACCCTGCACACAGCACAGCTGCTGTACATGAACTCTGATACGGCATTTACTCTACACCGATCAAATTATAGCAGCCATTTAATATATTAATTTACCAAGGGTTTGAGATTCTGCCAGTGTGTAGTCTGAGATGGTTCAACTTTACACACTCATACACAACAGTCTAATGGAAACAGATTGAGAATGTCAAACTGTGAAACTAGCTTATAGATGTAATTCAGTCATATACAAATAAATGAATGGTAAAAATTAAGCCAAATGTTGCATAAATATTATTTATAAATGTATCACATGAAGACTATAAACTTCCACTATTCCCTATCATTATAATCAGCTCAGTTCAGTTCCTTGTCTTTAATCCCTTATCCTAATTAGGGTCAGGGAGGGGTGCTGGAGCTCATCCCAGTTCTTCAACGGGCGCAAGGCAAACAGTCCTATTATTATGTTGTTGTTTTTTAATTATTATTTATAGTAGTAGTATAAATGGTATTTCACCAGGAGATAAGTGCAAAGCAGGAATACCCAGAAAGGCAATCCAGCTCAGGGTTTTTTCCCCTCAATTCCTATTCATCCATGTTTTGATTTAGATTTTTCACCCTGATCATACACTCTTTTACAGCCTTTATATTATCTAGTTTATCCTCATTTAAATTAATGAATCAGACTGTTCAGCACCTGTGAAATCAACTAAGAAT